>JAOYSI010000922.1:0-17653 GCA_025775065.1 Hiodon alosoides
ATAGGGGTGCGTGCGTGCATGCATGTCTGTGTGTCCATATGTATGAGTAAAGAATTGCCATTGTGTGTTCTAAGCCACTGCCATGTTGTCGATATAAAACGCTTATTTTCCCCAAAAGTCAAGAAAAGGTAGCGCCGTACTGCGAAAGATTAAGAAGGAGCGGATAAGTATTTGTATAATCTCACGAATGAACATTTCTCTTGTACAAATATAGAGCGAATATTGCTCAGGGATACGTTAATGTCGATAGTTTGGTTTAAGATAAAATATTTAAGGAAACAGTCAATTAGAGACGCACATTGACTGTTTCCTTAAATATTTAATAATATTTAACAATTTTTTTTTGTAGGCTTTTCCTACAAAACGTTTCGATTCTACGGCAACTTTGATGGAACACACTGTCCCTGGTCAGAGGGGAACATTATTATGCTATTAGATTTGGATCGGTTTAAGGTTGGTTTAACGAGACGGCGCATGGCGTTTACGTCGCCCCGAGTGATCAACAGGTTGGGGGGGCAAGGGTGAAGCAGTGAATGGTCCTAAAGCCGTGTTTACGAGCTCAATCTGCTTTCGTTTGTCACTCGGACGCCTTCCTCCCTGCGGCCAAGAATCGTAGCAGTAATCTAAACATTGACAAATCATTGATACTACATGTCCAGTAGCACGAACAGCTAAACACTTAAAGTCTGGCATGCAATAGGGGCGACCAAAAATACATTTACCTGGGAAAATGTTGGTCTTCAAGTGTGACTTGCCAGTTTGTATTTCTGTCATGTTAAATGATCTAACCCGTAATTATAGCTAGAGGCAGAAGGACGTAACACATACAGTTGCTTATTAAAAGTGACAGAGTTAATGCAGAATTCATAAGATTGTGCTCACTGTTAATTTGAACTAAATAGCCACTTTCTTAACGGTGTCTTAGGAAAAACTAGACATTGGATTACCGTCTCATTTACTCAATACAATGATTTAGCAATTCGATTTAGTAATTAGCTAGCTCGTTATTAGTCGTTTACCTAATTAGATGAATGAAACGGAGCGAAGATTTATTATTATCCAGGATCACGATAAAGCAGTATTTTCACTTCATCCAGTTACAACTCTCGTATTAAGTGGTGATAGGTACTATCCGTATGTATTCCTAGTTATTCGCGTTGTCTCCGGAAGTAGTTTTTTTATCTTTGGATATAGTTAGTTTAACTACTGACTTTAACTACCACTTTAATATCACAAATTAATTCCGATGAGCACTCTAATACCACTTTACCACTCTTATACCACTCTACCACTTTAATATCACAAATTAATTCCGATGAGCAAATTAATTCTATGGCACTCCAAAACTAAGCCCCGGCCCTTCAAATAATCTTGTTTGGTTTATTTCTAAGGACGTTGATCAGCGAATAATATGCAAAAACATGAAGGTACAACGGTAAATTAAAAAAACTGGTTCTAATAAAGAAGTGTTGTGGATCTTTGATCATTAGGTGCTAGGTAGCTTTCATTTTTGCATTGGTATGAGAAACACAAAAACAAGAAAGTGTAAAAGCATATTTGTAGGCATATACACTACTCAATTATTTTCATAGAAGCCCATGTTGCAACTTCTAAGTATTTCTTTTTCTTTTTCAAATGGCCCACCATCTGCTTAATTTTTTTTGAATACCCCGTGTTGTGCTCAAGGCGCACTTGAAAGCGCGATTAGCGATTATTGTGTGGATCATTCGTGTTTCTTGTAAGAACCCCTATGTTCGAAACAAATTTGTTAATTTAATTATCTCCTGTTATGAAAAAATGCAATATGAACTGTACGCGGGTGCATGCCTTTGAAGTATTTTGTGGTAGACTAGGTTAATATTGCACATGCCACCAACCTGTGAGGGGGCATTTTGGTGAATGGGTGTCAAGGTGTGTTTTATTTGCATTGACAGTGAATATACCTTTCAGTTAGTATTCCGTTCAGATTTTTCACATAACAGTTAAATACTCGTCGACTTGTAAAGGTTTTTTTTTTTTTTTTTTGTTTTTTTTTAAGGAATAGAAAATAAACTTTTTTTCCAGTGAAGTCATTGATGTGAACTGTTGCTATGGGAACCTTTAATGTAATGTCATCATTGGCAGAAGAGCGTATTTGTATTCCAAACCAGATATTGCTTGGGTTATTATGGTTGCAGGCGAAAATAATAATATCTTATGAAATAAGAAAATTTGTGACGCTGGAGGAAGAGCCAATTAAGCCAGTGAAGTCATTGCGTGTGTATGTGTGTTGTGCACATGTGTCTGTGTGTTGTGCACATGTGTCTGTGTGGGCTATTTGTCTTAATGGCTCAGTCTAGAATACAAGGAAACACAGCACCAGGAACAGTCTCATTTAGTAGACCCTTCCCACATATCAACCACAGCTGGCCTCTGCAGTATTAAACAGAGAATACAACTGCACGCACATGCACACACACACAGATAGTTGGCGAATCTCCAAACTTGATTGTTTTTCTCTCTCCCTCATACGTTCCGGGCTGATCAGTTTGCTCGTTTCTGGATGTGCACTGGCCAACATCTGCGTAATTAGCTGATTTAAGGGGGAAATTGGGCTGAGGTGTAACTAAAACATATCCAGTGGAGAATCGCGCGCACCGCTCCCGTAACTGTTAGCTTTGTGAATATAACACTGAGCCACACGGAAGGGGGAACTGTCATTCCGAGGACTTTTACCTCTTCATGCTGGCTTTGAACTCCCGTTCCGTTTCCAAAATGGTTGGCATTTACCTGGATGTGGGGTTAAGTCTAGTCCCCTTTCATGTTGGAAAATAATCCCCTCCGTTCGACTCTAGCTGCCTCGCTGCTGTAAGCCTTTCTATCTGCTCCGAGCCGTGTGTGCCATGTAAATTTTAATTGTGCCCTTAGAAAAAAACAATTATGTTGTTCTCGGGAAAGGTAAAGAACTCAGGCAAGCGTCACAGGGTTCAGAAGTGAAAGATGGAGGAAAGCCTTCTAGAATATAATGTGCAGAAAGTTTTTTCTTTTCCGTTCCGACACCATGCTGATCTGACTCAAACTCATAACCCGACCGCAGTGACATATAACTTAATACGTCGGCTTGTCCTGTTTGTCTCAGGAGAAGCAACCCCGCCCTCCGGGCACTCAGAACCTGGTGCTGACAGGATGTGTAGTACTGCATATCGTTTTTTTTTTTGATTGACTGCTTTCAGGACCACATGGCCCCCACACCACACAAGACGTTAAACTGTATATACTTGAAAGGGAAAAGAGAACGGGTGCCAATGAACTCCAGACATTAACAAACAATTTAAACTGAGAGCCTTTACATTGATTTGTTGCAGCGTTTTGTAGGAGACGCTTAAAGCATCAAAAAAATGTAAAATACTCGTTTTATTCAACCTTTGACAGAAAAAAGGGTATATTTTACTGTTGTAGCTTTATGTGGAGAATGAGGATATGAATAAAGTCTTATTCTAAAACCGTGTGCCATAGACATATAAATTAGACCAAATAGCCTAATTTAGTTATAGGCCTGTTATCCTCCAAGGCTGCTATGGTAACCTGTACTAAGAAGTAAATATCATTACCTTCATTTTCTTTAAATATTTCCTCCAGTTGAAGGGTTTTGTGGACGCGTAATGTTTATTATTTACATTTTTTTGTCAATCTTGGTTTGTATAACTGAATTAATCAGTTGTCACTGTGTTGATATTTTTTCAAATGACTGAAATGGGGGGTGGGGGGGTACGTTTCTCTCATTCGGCTGTGAGTCTTTCACAGTATTATCAAACATTATCTTTTTTATCTGTTATCATATAGTATGCGTACTTTTAGTGTAACAAAATTTGTTGTCTCAGTAAACGGAAGAAATAAATAAAAGGCAATTATCCCCTTGACGTGAACATGGCCTCTAATGGTATTTATTTCTATCTATGTAAAAAAACGATACACCACAAACAATGTATATATCTGTTACAACCCAGAGAGACACCTCTAGGGTATGAGGTGGATCGCAACATTAAAACACACCAATGGTTTTTAAACAGAATAGGCAGACACGAGCCAAGTTAGTAGAGTGCAAAAGGGTGGATCTTATTATAAATAACTAAATAACTAAACCAAACACTCCACCAGCACTCAATAAGGGGAGAAGGAACACGGCTGTGCCAAAGAAACCAACACAACAAAACCTTCTAACTACACAAAGGGGGGGGGGGGCTTACTAACCAAACATTACAGAGTGTGGCACTCGCCCCTCACCTAATGTTTTTAACAGATAATTTAACTACGGGCAGAATGTAGACCCCAGGATATCTTACCTGTATCTTCTCCCCACAAATAAACAAAAAAAGGAATGATTACAAAAGTGTTTTTAAACAATTGACTAACAAAACGTAGAACGAGGAATCAGTTAGGGAACACTGAATGACACAACTATGACAATGGCTTGTTACAAACACTTCAAAACAAACAACTCTCTCTTAGTTCTCAAATCAAATTCTCTCTCACAAAATCTCAAATCAACCTCTCCTCTCAAACTCCCACTCCAAATGCACCATGAAGTCCTGTTGTTAATGGCCGCGCAGACAAACAGATGATGAGTTGATTGGGTGACCAGTAGGCGGTAACGGGTGGACAAATGAAGAATGACCGTGTGTTGGACCATTCGTGGGGGACCTGAATTGTGAGGGATAGGGAGAGCAGAACACAGGACAAAAAGAACACAAGTACACACACTCAAGTTTGAGGATGTAACTATATATATATATATATATATATATATATGTGAAAATTCTTCCATGATGTGAAGTTTCTGAAGTTTTAAAAACAGATTTGTTTTAATGGAAATCTAAATAAGAAAGGCTTAATTGGCAAGCCATATTTGTATCGCCAAATTGAATTTACAGTAATAATTAAATTATGCTAGATATCATACAATAGTACACACAGGAGTGGATTGATGACGTTTATTATTGGCCATAAGTTATGTTATTTTTTAAATGAGAGAAGACCACACCTCATTTCTACTGTCAGACTGTCAATAAAAAAATGATATCCCACACAGGACCATTACATTAGATACTTATCTGTGCCACATAAGTGTATATGTATGGAGCTCATACATAACAGTGTACCAGAGAGAACTGAAGCAGGATTTAAGGCAAAGGATGGTCACACCAAATATTGAATTCATGTTTTGGTTCTTTTCATGTTTGTTTGTTTTTTAATAGTTTTTACTGTTTACTGCCCCATTGTAGTTTTTATTTTATATTTAGAAACTTTTCATTTAATCATTTTTGATAGCAACTTCAATTTACAGAATTTTTTTACACGTAGACTTTTGCTCAGTACCATCCACTTACTATTAACTTTTAACTAGAAATCCTCCAGTTTGAGGTTCCCAAAATATTTTATTTTTGGGATAGCAAACATTGATTCTGTAGAAGGTAGAAGGTTGCCTTAGTGTGTCAACTGAGGTACTGTATATAAATATTAGTGTGTTAAAGCCTGACATTTCTGGGGATAAATCAGAAAAATACAGTATTTGATTTTGATTAATTTTCCAGTGCTAATACTTTGTAGTTATATTTTGAGTGTTAAGCATTTTGCCCATCTCTGCCAGTCTGAACATGCTGAAGGGTTTCTTTCCCAATGACGCCACTCTCATTAGAAGCATGATACTAAACAGCAGCCTGCAAAGCATTCAGAGTTACAAAGGCAGAAAAACGCAGCAGCTGGTTTTCGTTCTGCGGGGAGAGAGACAGAAGGCAACTCTAGGTCAGATAGGAGTGCCCATGTCGGGGTCATCAGGTGCCCATTTCACAGAAACCATGTCGGGGTCAGGCTTTTGGAAGCAGCTGAATCAGAGGGGTAGGGAAGGGGGGCTGAGGGAAACAGGTGGGACAGGGAAAGGCATCCAAAACTGTGAGGGAGGGGCGGAGCCCAGGGCGTGGCACGGCCATGTGAGGGAGAGGCTGAGCCCAGGGTGTGGCACCTGTTATGCTAGGGAGGGGCGGTACCCTGGGCGTGGCACGTTCATGCGAGGGAGGGGCTGAGCCCAGGGCGTGGCACGGCCATGTGAGGGAGAGGCTGAGCCCAGGGCGTGGCACCTGTTATGCTAGGGAGGGGCGGTACCCTGGGCGTGGCACGTTCATGCGAGGGAGGGGCTGAGCCCAGGTTGGGTGCATTTTCCCAGATCTAACACTTGTCTTTCGTCTGTCGGGTCCAGAGTAAACGGATGGATGAAGAAACCTAGAAAACCAGACCCTGTCTCTTGTAAGCAAACATCAATATCACCCTTTTGTGACACCTCCCGAGGAGCTACCGAAGCACAGAGCCAGACCCCACACAGCAGCACTGGAGCCTCACCGAGGGTTCTGGGAAGGGTGGGGATAGCCTTTGGACGCATAACGCCAAATGGTTAAGCAAATATTTGACATGCTTACTTTGCCGCTACTCCACGACTTAATCAGCGCTTGTCGTGTGCGTATATCGATTAGTGAGATCATTCCCATGCCTAAAACCCAATGCAGCCCAGTGCTAACAAGCATCGTGTACATCACCCGTAAACATGCTCTAATGCTCAGGAGATCGAGACGGGTCAGACGGCGCACCTCTTTTCCTGCGGTCACGTTAGGAAACACCTGGA
Organism: Hiodon alosoides; assembly: GCA_025775065.1. Classification (NCBI taxonomy): domain Eukaryota; kingdom Metazoa; phylum Chordata; class Actinopteri; order Hiodontiformes; family Hiodontidae; genus Hiodon; species Hiodon alosoides. The sequence continues at coordinate 6,653 of JAOYSI010000922.1, forward strand.
AAAAGACCTGTGGTGGATGTCGGGGATACTGAAACAGCCTTGTGATGTTCTCCCCCCCTTTTAGCGACCGGTGAGGGTCTCATCATCAAGCGTTCTGGGTTTCATCTCGAGTGGAGCATGGGAACCCTGATGACAGGGTCACATCGGCCTGCAGCAGCCAATCGTATAGATCATCAAAGTGTTGTGGCAAAACGACGAGGCGGCAAAAAGATTCCTGCTAGATGTTGCTAGACAACCAATGCTAGACGTTGCTAGACGACCAATGCTAGACGTTGACGCAGAAGTGTGAGACTTGGCTGGAAAAGACACTTGAAAGGGTACAGGGGAACTTCTAATGGTGGAAAATGATCTGGCCTTTTACTGCGAATTCGGGAACAGGCCCCGAAAAAGGAAGTGCATTTTACACAGCTGCTGTCGATGGAAAACCTGCAGGCACATTAGGGACTAAAGCCACGATGAAATAATTAATGGACCCTGTAATTAGGACCCTGTAATTAATGCTAAGTCGCCAGCTGTTATCGAGATTAGGGACGGGCACAATAGGGGCTCAATTTCCGGCCCTCGAGGGCCACGGGGTTTGTTGTTTTATACTCGAGAGTATTTGGATTATAAATGATCCAACCTTGCTTTTTTCAACGCTGACTAAGAAGACTTCTTCATTTCACTACCTGTAACAGGAAATCAGCTACAGCCCGTGACATGTTCAACAAGTACTTCAGCCTACGCGTTATCGCGGTCATTTGCAATGAGACCTAGTAACCTAAGGCATACATGACCTAACGATATTCCCGCATAAGCGGGGGTTGTCTGACAATTTAACGATTGAGACTAAAATAACGAACGTCTCTAAACCAGAGCCCAGATACTACATGAGTCTGTGACGGATCTTACAGAAGAACTCCCGAAAAGCTCAACAGTGTAAAAGAGCTCAGTAGCTTATTGTGAATTGACGGCTGTTAGACGGCTATAATACCTCACTTTGTTGAACGTTGAACACGGCAGTTCATCTGAGTAAGAAAGTAACAAAGCGTAACAAAGTGCTCTATGGTACACTGACTCAAACTCGAGCGCTAAAACAAATCTGCCAAAAAATGCAACGTAAATGGCGCTCAACCAAATTGTGCCAAAATTCAACCAAATTGTTTTTTAAATCTTGCGTGGAAAGACAGTCTAATAAAGTACAAGCATGCTCTTAGGCCCACCCTCGTTGGTCTGGCTGTGCTCCAAGGAGATGGGAAAGACTACAACCACCTTCATGGCTATTTTACCTTCCCTTGCATCTCACCACGTCTTGTCTGCTGTCATAGTTTGTTCCTGCTGAGAATACATAATTGGCTTGTCAGCTTCTAACTGCATTCTTCTTTTCTTGAGTGCCCCCCCTCACCATTTGCTTTAATCTGTATGAGTCTACTATCAAGTCATTTTCCAGGAGATCTATAGACTGCCTCTGGGGTAAGGGAATAATTTTCCTGTTTTACTTAATTGGCACTGGGTTTTCTGGTTTTTGGATTCCCTCTGCAACCTGTTCAGTGCATTGAGACAAATTCACTATAAAAATGCACTATAAGGAATAACTTTTTTTTTTTAAACCGCTGGTAAAAGCGACAAATAGAGGGTATCACTGGTCCCTCCTTCAGTTCACGCTTGGAATTGATTTGCTCTTTACATGCATAAACACAAAAGCATATATTAAGTAATTACGCTCCGTAATCAACACCTCCTGTTGCTGATTTTTTATTATAATCAGTACCTGGCTCGGGGGACTCGGGAGTCGTGATGACAGAAAGCGCAGCGTTTATTTGGAGATAAGAAAAACTCAAATCAAATAAATAAAACTCCTCAAGCGTCCCCCTCAAAAATAATCAACTGAAATAACACCAGTTCAGAAGAAAAAAAGGACATAAATAAATATCTCCCTCAGAAAAGCAGTAGCCACGTTTGCTCACCCGGCTACGTCTCCGCTTTTCTCTCCCTCTCGCACGTCCTCCACACCAAAACACCGGGGACCTACTGAGAAACAACATATGACACAGGTCGTAATCAATCCCCAGCAGGTGCCGGTAGACGCGCTCAATCTCCGCTCTCGCCACACTCCTGTTACTGCACTTTCATCATCTGCTCTCCTCGATGGGTGATTCGTTCGGTTAAAAATGCAATAAAATCCGGGAGGTATTTGCCTGTATGTCCAAACACATTATGCCGGACATTCGACTCAAAGCTACAATGCCGCTTTGCACGTCAGAATTAGGCCAGGATCTCGCCGGCCTATATCATAATCAGCTGTGGTGTGCAGACTTCTGCAATCTCGTTAAGCATGAATTATGTACCCAGTAGTTAGAAAACGCTTAGATTGCTGCAGACAGCTGTAAGATTTGTTATGCTCTCTAAGACAAACCAAGGTTACATTTCAACAAATAACATATTTTGAAAAGATGTAAATAAAACTTAGCCAAAGCCAAACACCGTACAAATTGCAAATTCACCAGGGACTTATTCTAAAAATATTTTATTTTGACATTGGCAGCTACCTTCCATGGAACCTGTCCCAACCCTCTGTCAGAAATGTATTTATTCGGAAAGAGCACCCTTCCTCTCTTCAGTTCTTGGTATCAGCTGAGTCTGGATCACTGCGGGCTAGATATCAGTAGTACTGACTTTAGCTGGAGTGTCTCCTATATCTCTAGCTTCTCCCCCTAAATGACCAAAGTGGATCCTTCCCAAACGCCTAAAAACCCCTGAGGTCCTGAGCGCAGGCCCCTTCTGCTATCCCCCCAAGTCTGTCATACGACGCTCTGATTTCCACCCATGGTTTCTCAAACCAGTTCAAGCCTAAGTGCCTCTAAGCTTTAAGTGCCCTGAAGCTTTGAACCCCGTTAGTATGAAGTTGGGGATTTCATTATTTTATTGATGTTGTCCTCCTGTCACATATGTTTATTGTTCCTTGCCATCAGCCTACTTCCGAATAAGTTCTGCAGGCTAAATTGTTTAACACATTGTTTAATGGCCATAATGATGTGTTTTCACCCGATTATTTCTTATTGTTTACCCCACGAGTAAAACTTTAAGAAGGTTCCAGAGACTGAAATCCCACAATGGCTATATGTTGGTCAGAACCACCACCACCTCCCCATGCAGAAGGAACGGCAGTGTTAAATATACTTTTTGCGATCAAGCGTCCCCCACGAGTCGCGGAGTCGCACCTTGCCCATGTTTGTTAAAAGTGTGAGAAAGTCAGTCAGAAAACGGCCACAGGATTAAATGGGTCAGGGTAGCGTTAAAATGGGCCACCGCCGGTGGTTTATAAAAAGCACAGGGATGCGAGGGTGATGTGGGGAAAGGAGGAATGCTCCCAGAGCAGCTGGCTTTTTTCGGGCGTCTGTGGCCACACACTCCCGGCTTTCCTCGGTCCAGTTCGAAACTCTCAGCAGCGGCTCGTTGGTATCCCGGTCTACCAGCATGCCAACGGAAAGTTAGGCACCCGCAGCCAAGCCGCAACGGGCGACTGCCTTCGCCCTCGTTTCATTTCCCATTCACACTCCGTGGGCATCCAAGATCTCTGTTGTTTCACGTGATTGCCGCGTGGAACATGACTGATCCACTCGTCACCCGACGGTCCCAGCGCTCTTCATTAATCGTACGAAACGTCATTTACCCTCAATACACCAAAGTCTTAGAAAAAATATCGGGCACAACTGACCATTTCTATCTGACTTGTGTAAACAAAAAAACATAAATATATTCGTAGCGCGCAGCTCGAGTTTTTAACTTTCCCAAATAGTTTCCTTTCGTTTAGAAGTGTCCTTTATATGTGAATTGAAATCCGAACACTATTGCTGGCAGGTATCGTATTTGAGCGAGACGCCAATAAACGGTAACATATACAGACTCCCTCAATACCAAGAGGAATAGCCGGCATTGGCCTGTTTGTCCGGAGGAGAGCAGCTGCTGTTTATTTCGTGTTATAAATAGTTTACAGTTACATTTTAAAAGCTAGCGCCTAGCCACTTTGAAAGCGGAGTGACGTTAATCCACAGAGGCATAAAAAGAGGAGCAGAAAGTATTTATGCTGCTGAGAAGTACAGCATATGATCTGAACAAACTTCAACTTGCTCGGACAAGACAGGCTTGATAGTCGTTGCCTTGAAGAGAAGGTACGTTGTAACTGAACTGTCCTTCTCCCCACCTGACGGAGGGAGAGAGACACTTGCAGGTAAGTCGGAAAGGACTTTGTCCGTTGCGTTTCGCAAGGACACCAGTTTATTTAAACATCAACGTTGCTACTGGAGAAGCTTCGTGAGACTGAGTGACAGAAAACTGAATTCATGACAAACTTTTTTTGATGAGGCCCTTAAGTCAATAACAGAAGATCAATCACATGGGATTCTCTTCTATGTTAAGGACGGGTATATAAAAATGTTTCAAGTTCTCCCAAAACCCTACCCTTACAGGAACACCCACCAACCCACACGGATGTAATCTGATAAACAGACAGACTTACGCCTTGACTCACAGTGCACATTAATAGAAGCAGGTTCTCCCTCCCCACCCACCCCCCACCCCCCAACCCCACTACCACCCCACCCAGCCAGCCAGCCACCAAGTCCATGTGGTCATCAAGTTTCCTGATATACCTCAACAGCTGTAGTCCCAGCCACAGCCCTTCTTACTGAACGCAGTACAGGGGGAGAGAGAAAGAGAGAAAGAGAGAGAGAGAGAGAGAGAGAGAGAGAGAGAGAGAGAGAGAGAGAGAGAGAGAGAGAGAGAGAAAGTAGGGCACTGTTATCTGGCCCCCTTTTCTGAAACCAGAGGCACAGTTTTGTGGAGAGACAAGTCAGAGTGAAGACATTGCGGGTGAGCTGTGGTTGTCTTCGGTAGTAAACTTTACATCCCGGGAAGTTGAGCGTCACAAAGGGATCCCTTTAAAAAAAAAAACTTTATAAAACAAACAGGCAAGGAAACATGCTGGAAGACAAGAGGACAAAGGTGAAGATCACCTTCTTCATCATCCTGGTGGGCATCACGTCAATGTTTGTCGCTGTGGTGACGGACCACTGGGCAGTCCTGAGCCCGCCGGTGGAGAAATTCAACACTACCTGCGAGGCAGCTCACTTCGGGCTCTGGCGACTCTGCAAGAAGACTATATACATCACGGAGGAGGACGTTAACGGAAAGGGCTGTGGCCCTATCAGCCTCCCCGGAGGTAAGCGCACCTCCACCCAGCAATTGTGCATGGACAGCTGGCCCTCCGCCCGCCCATCACGTGTATAGATCTTGCTCCTTTCGTGGATTTTTCCCCCTCCACCCTTTTACATCTAGCAGCTTGCATCTAATATAAAATCGGCAACCATACCTCGTGGTCAGACCGTTACATGAGAGGAAAGAGTAGGTACGGCAATGCTGTAGTGAGGAAGTAGAGCGGCACCCTCTGAGAGCAGGAGGACCACTCTCTTTGTTTTAACCTGGCACAATCAAATCGCCCGTTCCGCAAACAAACTTTTAGCAGCTAGATCCTTCCAGCATAATGCTTCCTGCAGGAATGAGGCTTGCACAGGGCAGGGCCCCTGGCCAGTGCCTTAAAATAAACTTCACGACTCCTGTGGTGGTGCTTGTCACCCATCAGAGTCAAAACAGAGCTGGGTTTTAACCTCAGAAAGAAAAGAAATATTGCTTGGAATGCTAGAAGCTTGTTTTCATTGACTTTATTTAGCTGATAAGTCCAGAGCTACTTATTTCACTTACCGTTTTTAAACCATCTACGATGACGTGAGACAACTGAAGGAATTAAGGTATAGCACAACATCTCACTATCTTAGGGTACAGCAGCTCTGCCATTCATAGGATTTAAAAATGCCACCCACTGATTAGCAAACCACCACGCTTATCACCACAGGCTTTAAATCATTATGGAAGTGACATGTTCACCCGGTTAAACCTAGACAGCAAATTACACCATACACTAAAATACAGAGGTGGAGTTTGTTGAAAACAAGCCAGTTTGGACAGCAACATTTACAAGACAAATGGATCCAAGATTTAGTGTATGCATGACATTTTGTTTCGTGAAAGATTGTTTGGGGCTGTAGTTTGTGGCACTGCATGTTCCGTCGTGGACCAGATCCAGGGACTTTAGTCTCCTACTGAAGAAAGTATCGTACCTGGTGCACTATGTGGGGCTTTTTGTGCCCGGGTGTGGTCATCATGGCGGACGTAGGGAGGAACAGGAAGTTGAGATGGAAGGGAGCCAATGCCTCGGCTCATTGGAGCGTTGCCCGACGAATGGCACATCTGACCACCATGTGATCATCTGCTCCAGCAGGTCTGATGGACACAGGGATGGGATTGAGCTCAAGCAAGAAACAAAGGAGAGTTGAGACAAAAGTTGAGCGTTGCGTGTGTGGCATTCACCGACACTCAAAAAATATCCATTGGTGAGAAACTTCTTTCCGTTCGGAATGGTAACAGCAACGGGTTCCCCTGGCAGTGGTCTTGCCCTGCCAGGGAACAGGGTTCCCTGTAGATCAAATTGGGAAAGGGGTCATGAATCATGATCACCCACTTAAATCTAAATAAGACCTGTGCAGGCGTGGGCGGTAGAAAATTCTAACATTCTCGAGGGGTTGATTCTGACATGGAACATGGAACATGGTACCACTCAGGAATGCCGAGGAAAATCATGATCGGTATGTAAGGAATTCATGGCAAACCCCAACAGTTGACCCCAACAGCTGAAAGAAATCCAGGGAACTTCCAGAATAGTTGACAGTAGTTCCACAAAATACATGAAAATGTTTATAACAAAAAAATAATGTAGGTAACCGAACGCACAGGAAAGTTCTTAAGTGTTTATCAAATTTCTGAGGAAATGCTGGCTTGAAGACAACCCCATTGTGAGCAATTACTTTTGTCATTTGTTTCGCGACACACACACACACACACACACACACACACACACACACACTACCCAAGGCAGAGAAACTGTACGCAGTCGTAGAAAAGCTGATGGATAATAGCAGCAAGCACACACTTGTTGCTGACGAAGAGGGGAGAACTTCAATGCCAGGAACTCAGCTCACACACTGACTATAGCTTTGCGTGTGAGAAGAGGTTGTAAATAAACTCTCCCCTTCCCTTGCGTTGCACGTCAGCATCTATCTGGCTGGCTTGGCTGTATTTAGGGAGCGACGGAGGGTTGATTGCGGGCCCACATTAGCAACGTGGGTGTTTATTTTAAACATTTTCTATTCTTAATTTTTTCAATATTTTGTGTACGTTGGAGAACCTGGACAGCGTTCCCTAGTAGTAAATGAGTCGGAAAGCCATTTCCAAGAAGAACCCCCCACTCCAGAGCGGAATTAGTTTAAAGGTACAAACTTTTAGCTCTTGAAGGGACTTCAAAAAATCGAATGCTGCAGCAATTTATTACAGAGAGGGATGAACTTTCTCTGCTGCTCTGTACTACTGGGAGCAGTATTGCTATTGCAATCTGAAAATTTGAGCACCTAAAAAAAATATCACTCTCTCAGTGTACGTGACCTGGTCAGAGGAAGGAGAATATCAGGTGATCTAGTGGTTAACTTGAATTGCTTCAGCTGGTCAGAGGGAGGAGAATATCAGGTGATCTAGTGGTTAACTTTAATTGCTTCAGCTGGTCAGAGGGAGGAGAATATCAGGTGATCTAGTGGATAACTTGAATTGCTTCAGCTGGTCAGAGGGAGGAGAGTATCAGGCGATCCAGTGATTAACTTGAATTGTTTCAGCAAATATCCGACCGTATAAATGGGTAAGGTATAAGATCATCCCGCTCTGTACAAGGGCATGGGTGAAATAATAAAGAACAAGTCAACGGACTGACTCATTTATGCTTTGGCATCTCACATGGGGCCAGGCAGGGGGGTGTACATTTGTGAGACAGGGAAAACGGCTGTCTGTGAGTGTGGAGCAGCTAACATCACACCCCCCCGCCAAGGGGGAATTAGGAGGATCCAACCAGAAGCAATAGTGATAGCCGTGTAATGTCAGAGCTGCGTGTCTGGTGGTGTGGGGAGCGATCGCCAGGGCGTGCCGGGCTACCACACAAGCTGGGTGGTAGTCCAATGGGGATGTTAAACCTTTGGCGCGTCGAAAAGCCAAAGCTTGCGCAGGGTTGGATTTCAAAGCCGAAAGGGCCATCGGGCGAATCACTTCGATTGACTTTGCATTCGCCAGTCAGGACAACCTCAGTGAGTTCCTGGATGGAGTTTCGGTCTTTGCTTCCTTTTTTAATTTCCAATCCTTTTTTTCTTTCTTTCTTTTGTGTGGAATTCTCTCCTTTGTGTTGGTACCAAAACTATCCCCAGATAGCGGCCTCAAACTCCAGTCTTTTTGCTCCACTGTTAAAATTGAGTCAGTTCAAGTCACACTTCACGGGTGTTTAGCCACACCTAATAAAACCCCAAAGGACGGACAAATATTTTTAAAAACGGGACCATGTCGGAGAGACACTTACTCAGGGAGTTTTGGCTTTGCTGCTGAACGTAAATAGTCAGCTGTCCCCGAGGGGAGATAGGATGCGTGTGGTGGGTGGGGAGGTGGGGGCAAGGAGGGAGTCAGGTGTGCGGCCAAACCCCAGAAACCGCCATGAGCGAAGGGACCAGCTGTGCAAGCTCCACATAGCTCCCGCTCCTGGCGCCCCCTGTCGACAGGCTGTCCTTTGAGCGATCAGTCATGGGGGTCCGACAGCGATTCAGGGGGCCCCCCCCCCCCTCCCCAGCCCCACTGAAGCGCAGACATGTGGTCGCACAGTAATACAGGCAGAGTCAACGGCAGCCTCACCAATTTACTGATCCTGGCAGGACCAAACCCGCTTAGATCCTCACTAAAGCTGTGGAAATGGTTTACTGTCATGGGCGACTCACAGTTTCACACGTCGCCCGGTTTTTACGGCCGTTTCCTGGGGCGGTCACGATCTGGACCTGCAGCTGACTGGTCTCATATCCCATGCCTTAAATGCAATGCCACTTGCTTGCTCATTCACAGGGGTCCATTTTCCATACATGCTCGGGTACTCGCATGTGACGACCCAGATCGCTCCACTGTCTATCAGACTGCTGCGTTCCGCGGCCTCCAGTTTTAACATTGACCCAGAATCTTCCGGCCGGTGTTCAGACGCATTTTCCTGTCCCCCTCCACTGATAGACGCGCACATGCCCCCGGTAATCTGTCGTTTACACCAGGCTCACCCCGCAGCGGCGTTTAATTTGTCAACAGCGACCCCTGTCAACAAGAGAAAAGGGGATACGCCCTCCATACAAATGCACTTCCTTTCAATGGAGGGTTTTTTTTTGTCAGGGCTGTGTTTTAAATGACACACCAGCAATACGGGTCGCCTGAACGTCAAAGTGGAGACCACGCTGGCGATGTTGACTGAGAGTGTTGGTTCACATGTTCTTAATAAAAAGTGGAAGTCTCCCAGGAAGTGTTTCGGCCAAGGTTGACGGCCAAGACGACCAAGGTGGATGACACGGCCCTGTCTGTCGGAGATGGTCAGCTGAGACACATCCCTGAAATAAAACTGAGCAACTGACCTATTTCCCTCTTTGGAGAGGCCCTTGCAACTCTTACCAGTTCATAACCAGTGAAGGCCAAAGAATGCAGATCATGTTGGCAACGAGAAGCACATTTACCTTACAAATACCACAAACATAGTAAAACTCACCTCAGAAGCTGTGTACAGAATCTGTGTACCATCCTTACCCCCAACCCCCCTCAAAAAATTCATAGCTTGCAAGACTCCAGCATCTATTTCTGTCTTTCAACGCCACATGACACCCAACAAATGCCTGGTGTTGGTGGCGGCAGTATTCAGTCACTTTCGGTTACACAGCAGCCGCCAAGTTAACTGCACTATTATTACATACACATTGGAGTCGATTCATGTGAGGAGAGGCCCAGAGAAAGACAATTGTCGTTTTACTGTGAGCTGATCTAAAATCCTGTTAGCATAAAAATGTTACATTTTTGGGTGTTTGCAGAAGGACTTTTTAAACTGACACTGGTCTGCGGGAACACTCAAAGAAAGTTCTGGTAGTGAAGCGGCAGCACGTTAAAGCTTGTGTTTTCCGTCTACTCAGGCTCTAACTGATTAAAAAAACACAGACAAGCTAGTTGCTAAGTAACGTCCACTGTTTTATATTTATTTATTTATTTGTCTGATGGCAATTCTCAGTTCTGAGTCACATATAAGCTTCTCTGCCAGTGTTGAGTATACATTTCAAAATCCAGGGTTTTAATTTCCGACCGGTTTAGTGGTTCTCGTTGTCAACGTGGAGAATTATGTAACCCGAATTTAATAATAACAACTGGATAACACAGTGTAACAAGTGTGTCTTTAACGATGGAACCAAAATGTTTGAGATTGGATCAAAAGAACTCCCATAATTCTTGTCCGTCTCACATGGGGGTCTTGTTGGAGAACTACAAACTATTTCTTTATTCACATTAAATGCATAAAGGTATACTAAACAACCATAAGTAATCTAAAATATATATTTGGCCATGACGAGTTTACGAGTAGAAAAATACCCCCTCTAAAGGGATTATCTGTTAGTTGGCATACAGTCCCCAAACAATAAGGGCTTCTTTAGTAGCTACCTTGACCTTGGACCCAAATGTCAGTTTCCTGTATCGAATGCACATAATAAATCTCCCCATAAATGTAGTCTTTACATGTTTATATTCTCATTCTTTTCAGTCCTTGTACCGGGTCCAGTTTATTTTTCCTGAGCATTCATAGACGCCCAAATCCCACCCCGGACTAGAACTGAGCAACACCCTGAATGGAGATATCAGAGAGCTGTGCACGTATGACAGGACAGCGGCGTCAAAGGAGAGAGTAACGGACAAAACGTCAAATGGGGCGTGGAGATGTTTTCCACGGGCGCACTCTTTCACTTTCGATGACCATGTTCTGGAGCGTTGATTATGTGGTCCTGTGATTATGTAAACTTTAAAACTTGAAAGTGC
>JAOYSI010000923.1:0-11612 GCA_025775065.1 Hiodon alosoides
AGGCTTTCTACAAGATTTTGGAGTGTGTCTGTTGGAATTTTTGCCCATTCTTCCTGAAGAGCATTTGTGAGGTCAGACACTGATGTTGGATGAGGGGGCATGGCTCGCAATCTCCGTTATAGTTCGTCCCTAAGGTGTTCAGTAGGGTTGAGGTCAGGGCTCTGTGCGGGCCAGTCAAGTTCTTCCTCACCAAACTCAACCAACCATGCCTTTATGGACCTTGCTTTGTGTGCTGGGGCACAGTCATGCTGGAACAGAAAAGGGCCTTCCCCAAACTGTTTCCACAAAAGTTGGAAGCATAGAATTTTCAAAAATGTCTTGATCAGCTGAGGCATTAAAATTTCCCTTCAGTGGAACTAAGGGGCTTAGGCCAACCCCAGAAAAACAACCCCATAGCATTATCCCTCCCCCAACAAACTTTACAGTTGCCACAATGCAGTCAGGCAGGAAACATTCTCCTGGCATTAGCCAAACCCAGACTCATCCATCAGACTGCCAGATAGAGAAGAGTGATTTGTCACTCCAAAGAACACGTTTCCACTGCTCCAGAGTCCAGTGGCGGCATACTTTACACCACTCCATCCGACGCTTGGTGATGTAAGGCTTACATACAGCTGCTCGCCCATGGAAACCCATGCCATGAAGCTCCTGGCGCACAGTTTTTGTGCTGATGTTAATGCCAGAGGAGGTTTGGAACTCTGCAGTTATTGAGTCAGCAGAGCATTAGCGACTTTTACGCACTATGCGCCTCAGCACTCGGCGACCCCACTCTGTAACTTTACGTGGTCTGCCACTTCGTGGCGGAGTTGCGGTGGTTCCTAAATGCTTCCACTTTGCCATAATATCACTTACAGTTGATTGTGGAATACCTAGGAGGGAAGAAATTTCACGAACTGACTTGGCATCCTATTACAGTACCACGCTCAAATTCACTGAGCTGTTTAGAACGACCCATTCTTTCACAAATGTTTGTAAAGGCAGACTGCATGGCTAGGTGCTTGATTTTATACACCTGTGGCAACGGGACTGAATGAAACACCAGAATTCAGTGGCCCACTCAGAGGCGTGGCCCAATACTTTTGTCCATATAGTGTATTTCACTACACATCAGTTAACTTTTTATATGACGGATATGTAATTTAGGAGTATTATAATAGAAAATCTGTCAGTCTTGCCTATTTATATTCTATAGCACAGTCCTGAAAGTCCATGAAGAAGGATTCACCTTTAGGTCCTGTAGGCTCCCCTACAGCAGCCCTTCTCAACCACTGGTTTAGCCTAGGTACCAGAGCACTGGAGTATATATGCAATATAGCATAAAATGTTAGATTTACTTAAGACGTTGTTACATCCTACAAATATTACATACTGCTATAAACTGTATATATTTAAACTTCCGGGTTCTCACTTCTGTTAACCTGAAATAACAAACAAAATAGTTGCTTTACTGGAGAATAATGTGAATTACCACTTGGTGGCACTAAAATCTTAAAAGAAAATCAGGAACACTCCACATCTGGTGTTAGACATCCACCATGAACTAAAACATACATATCTCTGAAGACAAGAGGATAATATTTCTGAGTAATTATTCTGGTCTTAAGAGGGTTCTTACCCGAGAACCTTCACCTCTTTTTTCTGAACATTCCGTCCTTGACAAGGGAAGTCTTCACAATGATTCCCATTAGCCATTCATTCCTTCTCGCCTGATTCTCCTTTCTCAGGACAGCATTGCCTTCCCTAAGGTCGGGCCTTAGATTGCTCTGGTTTACATGCAGGTTAAAAGTACTGCCCATCTTTTGTGATTTGCTTGGTCACCTCTTGCATGTTTTGTAGTGACTTTCCAAACCCCGATAAACATAAAGTCCCACGTAGGAGAAGGGAGGTTCCGCCATCCACCTGGTGCTGATGCACCTCTCAGCTCTGATTCCTGCACGTGTCAGCTGACACAGTCACTGTCAGGTGATAGAGGAGTATGGATGAGTGATGTGCCGACTGATACTACCAGTCGGAGAAACACTCAAAGCATTTTGTCTTCAGCGGACTCTCGTAAACTTCAGTGGCCGAAAGAGTCACCTTAGAGTGGATCTCAGGGTTGATGAGGTCAAATGAAGTTGCTTCTTCAGTGACCTGTCTTGTCGAACCATGAGTGTTGGTGTTAATAAGGTCGTGCTGGCAAGTCTAGCTACAGGAACAAACCATGAGCGGTGGTCAGCAGAACTTAAAATCTGTGTGAACAGAGCTCCACTCCACCAGCAGACTGAACTGCCTGATGTGTTGGATCCTATTATTCACACACACATAGAATCATCTAGTCTGCCCTACTTTACTATTGGTGTAGAATCAGATGGTTTTTTTTCCTCCATGATGAGTTTAGCAATCTCAATGGCTAACACCAGGACACAGAGCTACAATCTTGATACGGTCAGCTGATAAAACCAACCTAGGTAAGCGACAGTGGCAATAACTTCAGGTGCATCTGAAAGACACAAAAATAGTGTACATGGGATGTGGCAGTTCTTCAAATCCTGTAGGGAATCCTGCCACTGGTGCAAACCCTGTGTGCTAGTTATCGAGCGTCTTCTGCATTAACTCGGTAAAGTAACTTGTTCACTAGCCAATAATCTGCTTACTTCTTTAATGTGCAACGGAGCGATTTGAATCGACTTACAGCATATCCTCGTACCTTTTTGCGATAACGCAGGCTATGTTTGAGTTATCTACTCGGGGTGACGGGTACACTTCATTTGGGGAAGTGTTGGGGGGGGGGGGGGGGTTTGTGGAGGGGGGTTGTGTGTGTTCTCTTTTTTTCAGTCTTTTTCACAGCCATTATCTCAAGATATTTTATCTCTATAGGGCTAGAAGTTGAATTACTTAAAATTTCCTGCAAAGTGTTCTCCTTAAACTTGATTTATAGTTACTATCAAACCAAGTGTTTCTTTCAACCCAAGAGGTCACTCTATCAAGTGCAATTGAGTTCTCTCTTATCTCCATCATCCAAACCAACAGGTCTTTTTCTTCAGGAAACCCATTTGTGAAATTCCATACTTTGGAAGGGCTGGATGGGACAGTTGTTTCATTCTCATTTTTGGTTAATGCAGGAGTGTAGCGATTCTTATTCTCAAATCTGTGCACTTCGTGGTCTCTCAAACTCAATCCGAACCCAATGGGAGATTTTAGTGGTGGGGAAACTTTATGATCCTCAGGTTAACCTGCTTATGTATGCCCTGGGAGCAACCAGAATCAGTGAGGTGAAGGGAGATTTTCTCTGCCTATTATTTGGCATTTCTTACCAATAAAATTAAAGGAATTATAATGAATCATGAAAGACGCATAAACCCCCCCCATCAGCTTTCTGCTGGGTTTACTGACATTTTTAACACCTCACTGGAGACATGTTGTGTTCCAGCCTGCTTTAAAATCCTCCACCATCATCCCAATACCTATGAAGTCAAGGATCACAGGACTTAATGACTACAGACCCATCGCCCTGACATCTGTGTGGTTATGAAGTCACTTGAGCGCCTTATGCTGTCCCACCTCCGGAGCATCAGCGGTCTACTACTAGACCCACTGCAGTTTGCTTCCAGAGCCAACAGGTCTGTGGACGACACGGTCAACGTGGCTCTTCACTTGATCCTCCAGCATCTGGACTCCCCTGGAACCTACGCCAGAATCCTGTTTGTGGACTTCAGTGATGCATTCAACGCCATCATTCCCGCTCTGCTCCAGGACAAGTTCTCCCAATTGGGAGTGCCCGAGCCCACATGCAGGTGGTCACAGACTTCATGTCCAGCAGGGGGCAGCACGTGAGGCTGGAGAAGCACTTGTCTGACCCCCAGACCATCAGCACCGGCTCCCCTCAAGGCTGTGTCCTGTCCCCCTTACTCTTCTCCCTGTACACCAACAGTTGCACCTTGAGTCACCACTCAGTCAAGCTCCAGATGTTCGCGGATGACACCACCCTCATCGGATCTCTGATAGAGACCAGTCCGCCTACAGGTGGGAGATTGACCACCTCGTGCAGTCAGAACAACCTGGAGCTCAACGCCCTACAGAGAGTGGAGATGGTAGTGGACTTCAGGAGGAACCCGGCGCTCTACAGAGAGTGGAGATGGTAGTGGACTTCAGGGGGAACCCAGCTCCCTACAGAGAGTGGAGATGGTAGTGGACTTCAGGGGGAACCCAGCGCCCTACAGAGAGTGGAGATGGTAGTGGACTTCAGGAGGAACCCAGCGCTCTACAGAGAGTGGAGATGGTAGTGGACTTCAGGAGGAACCCAGCGCTCTACAGAGAGTGGAGATGGTAGTGGACTTCAGGGGGAACCCAGCAGCCCTTTCCCCCATCGCCCTGGGTGACTCCCCAGTCATCTCTGTGGAGTCCTTTCGCTTCCTGGGCACCATTGCCAAGGACCTCATGCGGGAGCTGAATATCATCTCTCTCACCAAGAAAGCACAGCAGAGGATGTACTTTCTGCGGCAGCTGAAAAAGTTCAACCTGCCAGAGACTATGATGGTGCACTTCTACACTGCCATCATAGAGTCCATCCTGACCTCCTCCATCACCGCCTGGTACGCTGCAGCCACTGCCAAGGACAAGGGCAAGTTGCAACGAATCATCTGCTCTGCAGAGAGGGTTATTGGCCGCAATCTGCAGTCTCTACACGACCTACACACCTCCAGGACTCGGAGGCGAGCGGCAAAGATTGGGGCTGGTCCCTCTCTCCCTGGTAATGGACCATTTAGGACTCTCCCTTCTAGCAGAAGGTGGGGGTCCATCAGGACCAAAACCTCTCGCCACAAGAACAGTGTCTTTCCTCCAGCAGTAGGCCTCATGAACACGCCCCCAGAACCAAACTGACTATAGCCCCCTCCCCACATACACACAACCCTCAATTGGACATATCTTGCACCTTACATATTTTGAGTTATTTATTATCATATTGAGTCTATTGTTTTATTTTATTTTTATTCTATATTTACTTATTATACTTATTTTAATTCTATTGTTAAGCGTCTAATACTTCTATTTTATTCAATTTTGTATAAACTGTCTGTTAAAAATAGTTTGCACTAACGGGCGAAAACAAATTCCTTGTTTGTTGTGAAACTTACTTGGCAATAAAGCTCTTTCTAATTCTAATTCTAAACCAAAAGTAAAACATCTTTAAAACAATAAATCAACAAAACCCTGTGAAAACATACACTTAAAACAGCAACCCAACACAGACGTCACTGTCCATCCTTAGCCAACACTCTTTTAAAATCTCGATTGCCGGCACCTGGGAGTGGTTCAACCGGACCAGCCCCACTCAGGTGTGCAGATGAGGTTCTGGCTGTGGATGATTGTGATCAAGTCTTGTCTGATTGTGTCCTAAGGGCTCAGGGCCATGTTTCCTGGCAGTGATCCCTTTTTAAAACTCCCATCGTTTGATTCTCGGTAGGGGCTTTAACTGTGTTATTAACTCATCTCTAGACATGTCCTCAGCCAGGCCAATCCCAACCTCTAAAACTGCTGAATCAGATCTTTCATCAACTTATTCCCATTGTCTGATGGCAGGTTCTTGCTGAAGAAGCAGTAGTCTTTTTTCCCTTTTCCACCCAGCGAACCACTAAGCCCATAACAAAATGTGGCCCGTGCCCACTGATACTCGTCCACAGCCTTCTGTGAAACGAGGTCTACACTGCAGAGGAACTGCTCAAAAGCGATGTAAAAAAAATAAAATCAAAATAAATCAAGGCTGGGGAGTATTAACAGATCTTGATTTATCACCTTCAAGAAAATAACCACAATAACGACCCCAAGCACGGTTAAGACCTACTTGGAGCGGAAGCCTGCCGACTCTCAGTTTGAGAACAGCCAGCTCAGAGTCCGACCACTACATAACTGAAGATGTGTGGGATCACTTGGACAGAGAAAAAGCACAAAAAGCAACCAAAGTCAAAAGAATAGTAACTGCAAATCCTGCAAGACGCTTAGAAGAATTTACTACAGGACAACTTGAATAAATGAAGCAAAAAACTAAATGGCTTCAGCTTTGCATTCTACGGGAGGCGACATAATATACCTTGTATGTAAATACTTGTTTTAAAACCACAAGAAGTTGTTTAATTTAATGTTTCTGTGTGTTTTTTCAAAATGCTCCGATAATCTGAATTTAGTAGTCCAATATTTACAATACAATAAGGTAGCAGCTTGGAAGGGCATCATTGTGATACCTTGTAATTCTTATTACAAGTGAATAAATTTCAAAACCGTTTTTAGGCAACCTGATCTGGCCAAATACAAGAACACAATGGTCAAACATTAGAATTTATAAAAACTTAGAGGAAATTCAGGAAAAGAAGATATCAATAAAAGACAGATATGTTTGTGTTTATTTGAGCTTTGTATTTAGGTAAACAATACATTGGATGACGAAAAAAAATAAATCAGTTTTATCTGTTGTTTATTACCTTAGACTAACAAAACGATTAAATACAAAACTATTTCCATATAAATATGAAAGCAGTGATCATTTTCAAACTATTAAGGCAAAAAATATCCTTGAATGTATAAGATTTAAGAAAGCAGTCTACCTCAATTTCAATTTTTTTTTTTGATGAATCTCAATGCCAAATCCCTTTTAAAACGAAACTCTTCAGAAACAATACATATATAAAAGATACACTTAAATACTGTACATTTATTGTGTGTTGAGCCTCAATATTAAAATCATTTTAAAATATAGAATAGAAAGGCTGAATGTGAAGCAGATGTGCACAGTAAGTATCGCTCATAACTTTCATCTGTCACGCTCCATATATACACATCAATAGCAAACCAATTTCTCAGTATCTGACCAACATGAAAACCTTCTCACCTAGGAGCAAACGACCTCTGTTTGTTGAGTTAACTGGGCAAAGTAGTGTTAAGGTGACTGACATTCTAGAAGCTAAAGGTTAAACTGGAGGAAGGGCTCTGCGCAGTTTCACCGACCCCTAAATAACCACCGTTTCCTCCTTCTGGCCACAGTTTTCTGACTGAAACATCTTTCTCTTGCACTTCATTTTATGGCACGTGTACAGAGAGGTAGGCAGAACATAAGGCCATATATAGTAAAGATGGGTTGGTGGGGGGCAGGGCGGGTAATCAAAGCAGCGTTATGATCCATTCATTTGTGTTCTCAGTAGGGCTCCGCTTTCAAGCTCCGGTACAGGCAGCACGTAAACACCATTCCCACGATCTGAAAGACAAACAGACTTGTGTTATTGATGTGAAAACCCATGTCTTCGATCAGGTCTGCCGCTGGAGATTTTGTGTTCCCTACAGGAGAATACGGGAATGTAAAAACGAGGGAGACGGGTAAGGAGCTCGAAAAATGCAAGAGCGAGTTGTGTGACAACGAGTGAGACCAAGAAGAATTGCAAACCAGACCCCTCACCTGCACACAGGCAATGCCGATGCCCACTGCGCCAATTATCTTCAGGTGTTCCATAATGAAGTTCTCCAACTTAGTGATGCAGCCTCCCTGGGAGAGAAAGGACACTAATTAATCCCAAAAAAACAGATAAGTAAACGGTCCAACAGACTTACAAGGCAAACAGGCAAAACTCCTCATTGACTGAAAGAAGGTTCAGCTCTGTCTCACCTCCACCTTGTAGATGTTGGAGGGGTGGTCTCTTCTTCCACAGAGATCGGTGGGCGTCTTGCAGCAGCTGTCAGGAACCAACCTGCCTTGGGCCTCCGGAGACAACAACCAAGCGCTCCCGCTCCAATCAGATGAGCTATTACTGCCACAGCATTTAAACTGAGCGAGGAAAGGGAAACGGGGAGAATAACGTGACCAGTTAAATCAGCACAATACTCTTAAAGGGAATACTAATTCACATCACGTGGCAGTGGTCTCCTCCCACCTCCTGCTGCAGTTTGTCCACGGCTCTGGTGATCTGCTCCTGGCCTGGCTGCTGGTACTTCTGCACCATGGTCTCCTTCAGATTCTGCTTCAGCTCCTCGCTCAGCTGCGCGGCAACAACAACAAAAAAACAACATTGACCTCCGGACCACAGCCGTGCGACAACCACCACGGTGCCGTCAAATGCCAAGATGCAAAGCAACGACAAAGACAGTCGAAGCACAATTTATTTCTTCTAATGCCCGTTTAAGTTGTTAGGCGACCACCGTCAAAGCAGAACAAAACAAACCGTAACGTTACACAGCATTGTAACCGGTAACTGTGTAACCGGTACAACACAAACCCCAATATTCTCTTAGCCTTTTGAATAATCTCCATCTGGAGGTTTACATAAATGGGCTGCTACAGTGGCTGTTGCAGCATATGTCGCTAACATAATGGTATAATTGAGAACATCGTGGGTTGACATATGTTGCGATACACCAGAGTGATGCATTTATTAGTTACCACTAAAGCATAAAAACATGAAATGTAAATATAAAATTTTACTACCGTGTTAAATTCCGCTGCCGTTGGCTGAATACGTACATTGATAATAATCCATTGGTCAACATTCTGTTGCAATAACTTTCAGCCGAACATGCCCAGCAAAGCTCGGTTCCAAGCATTCATTCATTCATTCATTCATTCATTGCCAGCCTAGCCAAAATGAGCACACCTGGGCCTGCTGAACCCTTAGTAAGAATATACAGTCTGTCGGAAATGAGCCGTTTACAGATCAAATAGAACTTGATCTTAGTTAAGACAGAGTTGGAAAATGTTGGGTCAAAATGGAGAGGCAAGGGGCATAGGAGAGATTTTACCTCGTAGCAGAAAGGGAAACACTGTAGCATAAGAAAGAGGGAGAAGAAGAGAGGTTAACTCACACAAGGAAAACTGGGATGAAGTTTAAGAGGAACCAAACACTTTCACAGTTAATTTATTGAGAGGAATGCAATCGTCACTTCCTAAATTCCCATCATGCGTTCTGTGTTATTAGGTAGATGTGCATGTTTTAATTTACATTTATGCTATAGAAAAATTGCCTAGCTGATTAAATAGACAGCATGTAAGATTCAGCTGCAAGAACAGAACATAAGCAGTGGAATTTCCAGACAGACTCCTCAGAATGATGAAGCCAGATAAGAGAAGAATTCTCAAAGGAACGGTAGGGGAGGGGAGGGTTTACAAAACCAGCCCAAAATTCTCTACCCAAGGTAGGTTGAAAATACTGTCAGTTCAATGCACCTGATCTCTGGCCGAACCAATCATAGTCCATCAACAGGGTCTAGGTTATGTTGCAAGTTTTCATGCTTCTCCTGGAATAAATATTGGGTTGTAGCAAAGCTAGACAGTTTTATTTTCAGGTCAGGTAGCAGATTTAAGATAACCTTTATATTTCGTAAAATACTGTTGCAGAATGATAGTACTGCTAAAGAGTTTTTCAGGCATTGGAGCAATAAGTGGTCGGTATAACCCTCCGATAGTACCATCATATCATAATAAAGACCTCAGTTAGGACAGGGAATGTTCACCTATGATCATGTCATTATATAATATAACCGGACGGGAAGAGTGCAAACTAGCAGAGCAAAATTGGCCTGTTGCAGGGTAACAGCACCCCGCTTCCAATCGGCCCGGAACCTCTTAAACGGGCTGCTCGAAGGCAACTCAAATTGGAGGAGACCAATCGTACATCCAAAGCCTTCATGTGTGGTAGCAGGATATGTTGCACTACATAGAGGTGAAGATGCTTTAGCACAATTGTAAATAAAATTGGGGAGGAGAAAAACACACTATAAAAAAATAAAATAAACGATCATCAACAGTTCTCGCATTTGTTTTGATCCCCAACAAGAAGAAATATTTCAGAAAAGAACAGAATAGGATGTGCACTTACAATCCTGATTCGTTCTCTTCACTGCAGGAGATAAGGACAAGGGGCCCCCCCCCCCCGGGAGTTAGTAGCAGCAGTAGTCTGTAGCAGTGTACTGACCGTAGGATTCACTCTTACCTGCTGGTAGTAGATATAGGCAAGCACTCCAGCAAGGATCTCCAGCAGAAAGATGAACAGCAAGAGGACAAAGTACTGTGTCGGGGAGAGAGACAGAAACAGTGGCATGCTTAACAAATAGGCACTGGGTTGCATGGTTGACATCGCCTAACCCCTGACTGCATTACACTATTAATCTGGTTAACTTGTACTGGTTATGGCTCACGGGCTTCATTGTAGCAGAGATTAATAACATGCAGGCAAATTCTGTGAATTTTACGATTACATATCCCGCCGTTGTATCCCGATCACCACGTTTTTGCAGTATTGCAGATAGGCGACACCACAGCAACATTCTCCAACAGCTGAGTTTTGTAGTGATTTAGCAGGCATACAAGACATTTCCTTAAGGAAAGGCACAATCATATCAAAGCCCTCCCTTTTAACAAGTGTTTGCACTCTCCATACCTTCAAATTTAAAGCCAGATGGAGTGAAAGGGCAGGACAATAAATGGCTTTGAATTTGCAAAAACAATAATTCAGGACAGACACGCCGCTAAAACCGTAAGTTTGATCCTGTGATTAAGGCCGACATGGCTTTCTTATAGGCCAGCATCAAAGACAAACAGGGTGGGTTTACAGGACAATTTACATACAGGCCGACATGGCTTTCTTATAGGCCAGCATCAAAGACAAACAGGGTGGGTTTACAGGACAATTTACATACAGGCCGACATGGCTTTCTTATAGGCCAGCATCAAAGACAAACAGGGTGGGTCAACAATTTACAAACAGGACAAATGGATTACTGGACGGTTGTAGAACAATAGATATGGTGCTACCACATAGTCATAGCAGGGAATAACTCAATTGAGGGGGGTAAACAGCCTGGCACCCAGAGAGGCCATTTGCTTAGGGGTCTGGCCGCCACACCCTCTTCTGGGAAGAGTTGTCTTTAAAGACACGGTAACAGGAAGCCGTGAAGGAGCAATAAAACACTACAGGAAACATAGTGTTATATTTATACAATACAGAGCATTTCCCACAGAATATTCTTCCACACCATTGATAGAAATTTCACAGTAACTTTTTATCAGGTACTCTAGTTATAGAAAATACCTCATTTTTAAATGGTTCAGTGAAAAAGCTAAATGATTCCAAGTAGCATTTAGTGCTACTCCAAAGCCTTTAACTGATATGACTAGACACAACAGAATTAATTATAGCCGCCGCGAATGACTCAGCTACATTGTAATTGGGTGGGATACCATTACTGCTACCCATGACACAGAGTTACCACAAACATGAATTCCGGATATAAGCTATGGGCCAAAGGTCTAGCAGAATGAGTGAGGAAGGAACTAAGAACTGACGGAAAAAAGGACGGAGACCCAGGGAGTGACGGAGAAACCGCCAGCCAGTCACCCGTCGGGGACCGAGGGAGTGACGGAGAAACCGCCAGCCAGTCACCCCTGTCGGGGACCGAGGGAGTGACGGAGAAACCGCCAGCCAGCCACCCGTCGGGGACCGAGGGAGTGACGGAGAAACCGCCAGCCAGTCACCCGTCGGGGACCGAGAGAGTGACGGAGAAACCGCCAGCCAGTCACCCGTCGGGGACCGAGGGAGTGACGGAGAAACCGCCAGCCAGCCACCCGTCGGGGACCGAGGGAGTGACGGAGAAACCGC
>JAOYSI010000924.1:0-17650 GCA_025775065.1 Hiodon alosoides
CACCGTTTCCTAGCTATTAAGATGCAGCATTCGCATGTCGTTGTGTTGCTTATGTTTCGATGTGGCATCATATGAAATGCCAAAGCAGATAATTGTGAGTTTATGGTTACGGTTAGGTTAGTATTTTTATGGTCTTGTGTTTTGAAGGGTGCCAGGGAGTCGAACGTAGTTGCCTTGCTCCTTCTACTGAATGCAACCAAGGTGACCAGATGTGTTATGCTTCACAGAAAAGGAAAAGGTGTTTCCACTGAAACGCCCTGCCAGTCTGATAATAGTTGGGTGTGATGTCTGACAGCATTGACTTCATCTTATTAAATTCAGTTTTTTGAGGACTTTCGTAAACATTTTCAGTGCGTGTTTGTGGGTGTGCTTTGTTGTTTGTAAATTTCAGTTTAGAAACACACATTTTACACATTAGAGCCATTTTAAACCCCAAGAGAAACCAGGGTTTGTTGGGAGTGAAAACCTCACTGTGAACCTCACTGTGAAACATCAGTGTCAAGTACATCGACAGCCCATTGTGTGCGCACTTGAAAAGAAGAATGCAGTGTCTAAATTAGCTTCTTGGTATCTAATGTCAGCCTGCATGATGCATTAATGGTGCATGGCTGCAAAAAGTGATTAAATAGACACACGATGTAGAATGTGGATCTTTTTCACGTCGTTGTTCGTAACGACGTGAACAACTTAGAATGGTCAAATTTATTCACACCATGCAATTGTGTTAAGTTTGTTTATTCAGCGTAATTCTGTGTGTGCATTCTTTGGAAGGTTTTATAAATTCTTTTTGCAAGAGTTTTTGCAGATGATACCTTCTGTCTGATAGTTATTTCTCAAGCCAACTACACAAATAAGTGATACAAATCGGACAATCAGAGGATGAATTCAATTTTTTTTTTTTTTTTTTTTTTTTTTTTTTTTTTAAAAAAAAATTAAAAAAAAAAATAAAATTTAATTTTTAAATTTTTTTAGAAATGATAAAAAAGAAATTTAATACCATTTTTATTAATAGAAATTACAGTAGAATGCGGGAACATATCTTCCCTATATGTTTAAAAAAAATAGTCAGACATTAACAAAAAGCCTAAATCAAGCTTAAGTCTTACTCTGCAAGTTGGTTCAATCTTTAATTTGCATTTCGTCACAGATCCATTTTCAAATTAAGGTTGAGCGGTAACCTTTTGTTGAAATTTACATTTAGAACAGTACAGGGCTGCTGAGTTAGGCAGTATTTGGGATTAAACGTCCAACCAGATAGCCACATGTCTGAAACGTACATTTAATTTGATATTTTGTTATTTCTCTGGTTCCATTAATAAAAAATACTTCTGACTCTGTGTCCACATTTGAAGCTGACAGACTCTCTCAGTGCTCTCAGTCAAGACTAAAAAAATATGCATGCATGACTACATATAATCAAAAGGTGAACATTTATGTAAATGTAATGTTACTGAATGTCAATGCATTTAAAAATTTAGATCATTGGGTGTCTTGGTTCAGTTTTAATTTGTTTTTGTTTTGTTTTTTTAATCTAGGAGTCTTTAAACCCCACTGAACGGAATAGAGCTTGGCCAGGGGCTTAAGGTAAACCTTTGGCCAGTTTTGATGATGTATCAGTGAAATCACCCATAACGCGTTTCCCTCTTTTACTCTCAATAATTCTTGTTAAAGTGTTATTCATGTTAAAGGAGAGTTTAAATGAACCCCTAGCAAATGGGTTATAATATACCACCATCCAAGGTTATTTTGCGGAGTTGTCCAGCTGAGTTCATAATAAAGTCTATAGAAATGGAAATTGCTCTTCCCGGTCACGGTGGCAGCGCACAATTGGCAGAGCGTCGCCCGTGCTGTGGCGGGTAAAAATCGACAGGGGTTTCCTATGGGCAGTATATTATTAAAACAAGAAAAGAAATGGCAATGCAGAGATTATAAACACTGCACTTTTTAGGATCCTCATCTGCTTTGAACATCAGCATACTCCCCTCCCTGAAAGCACATTTTCAAGGATTAATAGCTGTGGATCTGTCCCATTCATGTCTCAGGAATTTTGCCAAGTATGTTTGCTTTGGAACCAAATTCTGTTTTTCCCACTGGGGACTAGGCAGAGAGCATCTGCCAGGCCAGCCGTCTTCCGTGACATCTGGGCTAACGGGAGAGCCTGCATTGCAAGTAAACAGACAGAGCTAACAGAAGGCTTTGTTTATAATTGCCGCTGGCAAAAAGAGTCTGGCCCTTCCTTCATGTGTTCGCACAGGAGACGTGTTTGTTACATAGACATACTGCACTTTACTTCCCCAAACAAGATAACCGGCAGTCGAAATCCGCCGCCAAGCAGGACAGAAAAATCAGCTGCCTGTCCTCAGCCACCTTGTGAAGTTTCAGCACGTGGCTAGTTCCCTCTCGTTTTGTCGAAAGGCCTCTTCATTTTCAGCTGAGCGCTTGAGTCCCAGCGAAGGAGGCGAAAACACAGGCCTGCCACCATGTGTTGTCACCTCCCCCTCCTCTTTCAAACTCGACACACCGGAACTGCTGTCGTCGGCGCTTTGCTGGCTACTTCCGAATGTGCTAATGTGACGCGGCTCTCCCCTGTCAGCGTTCTCGCGTCGCCGATGTGCTCCTTACTTCGGTCTCGTCGGACAGCGCTGGTGCTGATCCTCAGTAGCGTTGGGGTGATTAAATTAAATGAGCAATAGCACAATACTCCCCCACCTCATCTCTCAGTCCCTGGCTGGCTAATTAGAGGCTTGGCCAGACTTCAAGTAGAAAGTTTGTGTCCAATGTTCTGTATTCCGTACATGAAATGACGGACCTTTCTGCTTGAGCCCTCTTTGGAAATGGCTTCAGGGAGGCCTCGACGTTCTGTCAATGCAGGACTGGCGGAGGAGCCGTCCATAGGAATCTGACCCAGTGGCTCTTAAGTTAAGGCCTTCCTAATTGGTTGCAGTGAAACCTGTGGCGCTCGTTGCAGGACTGTCGTTTCACTGGGTGAGTGGGAGGCGGTACCATCTGAAGCGTTCTCTCTGACAGTTTAAGGGCAGCGGGGCTAAGGGGAGTTTGATCCCAATAAACCCAGCGTTCTCCTTGGAGGTGTCATAGACATACAGACAGGTGACAAATTAAAGGAAAAACTAACATAAAGTGTTTAAGGTCTTCAATGTGCCTTGGCAAAGATTCTATGAGTCTCTGGAACTTTACTGGAGGGATGGAACACCATTCTTCCAAAAGATTTGGTGTTTTGATGATGATGGTGGTGGGGAGTGCTTTCCAAACTCACACAGGTGTTCAGTTGACATCTGGTGACTGTGAAGGCCATAGCATATGATTCACATAATTTTCACTCCTCAAACAATTCAGTGACCCCTCGTGCCCTGTGGATGGGGACATTGTCATCCTGGAAGGGACCACTCCTATCAGGATAGAAATGTTTCACTATGGGATAAGGGTGATCTCTCAGAATAACTTTGTAATAGTTTGCAGTGGCCCTTCCCTCTAAGGGTCCTATGTTGATAAAATATCCTATCAAACTTAAATTGTTTTATCCATTTAAATGGCGGTAGTTGGTCAGGCAGAAAACAGGCATTTGACTTAGCGGGTCTTAATTTCTCACAAAATAGTAGTAGTCATGTTTGAGGAGAAAAAAACAGCAATTTTCTTGTGACATTCTAATGGTTGGGTAAGTGAACAGATCTTTTAAAATTTTGATGACAAAGAACACGCCCGATGTGTTTTTTTTTAATTGGTTGATGCGTTAAAACACTCATCGCATTTTTCTAAACTACATAAGTTATATGTCGGTGAGTAAATCCTCAGATGGTTTTTACTCTCCAGCAGTGAACAGACTCAAGAAAAACTCAAATGAATGAGTAAATAAACACCCCCCCCCAATCGGCTGCGTCGCCAGTTACTTAAGAACACACTGACCACTAAAGCAGCCATTTTATTTTGCGCTGTTCGGTGCGTGAGCTGAATTATTTATGGAGAAATTCCCTCTTTCTGGTCTCAGAAATGGCAGTCCAGGGGAAGGAAAAGTCTCAGGGGATAGATGGTGCATATAGAGCAGTTTGCTACCAAGACCTTAAAACCGCGCTTTATTAATCAGGCGAGGAGGTGAGGGGAAAAGTGAACCTGTACTACAGTGCACTCCACTCACCAACAGGCTCTTTTCTGGTTGGTTGTTTTTTTCTTCTCTCCGCCTAATGCAGACTGGCTTGCTCTCAAGTGTACATGAATCCCCCGTAAGCGCGTAGAGAGCCTTTTGCCATTTGAGAAGTCCTAAGAAGCTAGATTTTAAGACGGTGATAAAGCAGCCGCACAGCCAATCGGAACAGAGGACTGAACCAGAAGCTTTTCAGGACAGTGTGTCTTGTGAATGCCCAAGTCGTTGCCCGCGCCGTGCGTTAGTGGACGACGGCCAGATCCCTTGCTAAAAGTTTGCCAAGACGACGGTGCGCTAACTTGGCGGGTTCAAACGGCTCTTTCGCAGAGGGAATGCTTCTTTCTGTGCCACACCAGTCTCTTATCAAATGCAGTGGTCTGGAATTCTTGTGAGAGCACATTTACGGGGTGGAGGTAACGGAACAGAGGGCAGCTAGCCAACGTACACAGCGCTTGTCCGTCTTGTTTGTTTGGCCTGCAGAACTGTACCCAAGGCAGCTGTTAACATACAGATGATTTAAACTGTTCACAAAGGCAGATTGGGGTAAAAATGCATGCCAGTTGCATGACACTCTGTAACATTCTTATTGTGAGCTCCCTCAACAGTCTCCCAATTGACAAGAGTGACAGGCAGTCAGTTTATGTCTGTGTTGCCTGAGCCTGGTCTAGTGGACGGACGACACTGTATGCTCTAAAGGACACTACGGTTCAAAGCAGCTAGACACTGGACCCTAATATAAAAGTATCCTGTAAAGAAGACAGTGTTTTTGAGAGAGCTTTTTCCTAAACAACCTGGGCCAGTTTTTACCTGCGCTACTTCAGTTAATCCGAAAGTAATCTAACTGAAGAATAAAGCGGCTGAAAATGCTGAAAATAGCTTTCGGTTTTGCAGTTGTCTGTTGGAGGAGAGAGCCGCAGGTTCACTTAACAGTTCTATAATAACCCTTAGACAAGCCTCAGGGAGAAGCTTGATGTACATGAGAGATGTCTTCAGTGTCCCTACATAGCTATTAAACGCCTAAAATGATCGTAACTTTAGTAACTGGTATTTGCCCATGTCCTATGTCGATTGTCAATGCTAGTCAAATTGCTTTTATCTGTGTAAATTTTGTAATGTTTGTTACACCCCTCAGTAACTTCTAAGCTAAGAAAGAGTCCTTCAGGAGTATGGGTGACGTTCCCCACATCCCCTTTCCATGGGTGCACAGTTCAATTCTTCATGCAAATAATACAGGTTTCTTAACTATTCTAATACCGCTGTGACGCTTCCCCTATCAGGAACCTGTGGGGGGGAAATGTGAGTTTGATAGAGAAAGAGTAGATGTCACAATGACCGGTGTTCAGCCAGATTCTCCACCTGCGGTTCGCCATCTGATTGGCTGCCACTGTGTCGTTTTTGGCCCGGAGCGTCGAAACCCCTTCATGAATTACTTACAGTGAGCTTTACTGAGCCCCTGCAGCTCGCAAAGCTTCAATATGGATGGGCAAGATTAGCTGGATGAGGGCACTTTATCTCAATTTATACTCTAAAGGGGAAAAATACTAACTTGTAAATCTTACTTTGGCTCTAACGCCATGTTTTTACAGGCAATGGATAGAGCTGATTGAAGGAAGACCCAATCAGGTGCAGTCATGCTGATGCGGTGTTCTGGAGATGTTAAAATTATTATTTTTATCTCATGCGAAGCCTTTCTGTACGTTACAAACGTTAGCAAACGAGGAGGAGCTCCTGAAAAATTAATGGAAGAAAAGTTAATGCTTGAATAATTCAGTGGTCATATAAGTGTTATTTATTCATATGAATTTATTCAAACGCTACCATGAAAACTACATATGGTTTGCTATCGTCGTGCAAATGGATGAATGATTAATTACTAGTTTCTTGATATTTATATACTGTATATACACACACACACACACACACACACACACACACACACATCTAAACCGCAGTGCGGCTGACCTGCATTGATGAATGCCTATATTAAAGAACACTTTATTTAATGGCCTTGATATAATGTCGTACTTCAAATGAAATAGTTTTTAAATATCAGGACAATGCTAAATATATATTCAATGCTGAAATTGAACGTCCTCTTAAACAAACAAGGCATTGGTAGCGAGAGAGAAACTTAGTCTACTGCCTTTAACTTTTATTGCTTTGCTAACGGAGGGAGCACTATTCCGTAATTGGCTAAATGCATGCTCCATGACTGTGTGAATTTTTTAAAATTTATTTTGTAGTGTGGACTATATCGGGGTCCCATTTAAGCAGGCTGGATTGAATTACCTGTACTGTATTAAATGACCAATAGCATCCCGAGGTTGAACGGACACGTTCTCGGCTGTGACAAATAACAATGTTCAATCCTTAAAATCAGTAAAATACTGGCCAACCCTGCAGAAGTAATTGCATTTTATTAATCTCTGGCCATGCACCCACCAGCACAAGTGTTTCATCGATGAGGTGGGAAATGATACGAGCACAATAATGCTAGCGTGCTGATGATACTATAAGGTGTTATATAATACTAAGAGCATGCCTATCCAGTTTCCACAGTAAAGACTGTGTCAAAATAAGTCACTGCTGCTTAAAATCACCATTACTTTGGATAAAACTTCTATTATTTACAGGTTTGGTGGTCATTAGTTGGTTATATTGGTCATTTAGGGGGTCATTTCAGGGTCGGGGGGTCATTTGCAGGTTATATGAGTCATTAGTAGGTCTGGGAGTCATTGGGGGGGTCATCTGCAGGTGTGTGGGTCATTTAGGGGTTCATTATAAGTGTGGGGGGGGTCTTTAGCAGGTTAGGTGAGTAATTTTGGGTCATTTAAGGGTTAATTTACAGGTTTGGAGGTCATTATATTATAAAGTATGTTCTGATTTATTTTGTATGGATTTAGACAGCTTATAGCGATATACAAAACAACGTTTTAAACATGCAACAAACGCGCGGTTGTTTCAAAACAGAAAGTTATACTTATCTTTTTTTTTTACTGAATTGCTTGTATTTTGTTTTATGAATGTCAGGATATGACATCTTATATGGACTAATATAGTCCATATAATTCGCACAGATCTTGTGTTAAAGAAGCTCCAATTATTGTAAATACCCTAATTGCTAAATCCCACAGTTTACCTTTACTTACAACATTGCAAAAGCCAACATATTCGCCTAAAGCAATTTAAAATGTGAATATTATTTTTTTATAAAAATGTATTTGGATTTATGTGGATATTTACGACGTGGAAAAGGAAAAGTCTTAAAATTAGACTTCTGGCCACATGGGTCTTAACTGTTAAACAGAAGGAAAAAAACGATAATATCGAAAAATTGAAGCCCTAATTACCCACAATTTAGTTATGAAAATTTTCGTAAATTATTCCCCAAATGTTTATCTTTGAAGTTTCCCTTATATAGGAACCTATAACTTTTTAAGCACTAATTTCATAATCATTCGGTATGAAAGCAGTTTTATTAGTTCCTGCATTGTTGTTAAACTTTAATAGTAACACAATATTGCCAAATTCTGTATGGTGAGTCTATTTATGTTGTGGGATTCTGTTAAGTTTTTCGGAAGTGAAGGCGGTGCACAGAGGCAAAGACGATACAACACCCCCAACACTCCAATATAGCCTATTCAGCCTCATTGAAGCTTTAAATCGTAAAACATTGAATTAATCTGTTTGTAGACATTACTGATCTTTTAAAATTGAATTACAAACCTAACGGTTCGTTATTATTAGTGAAAGTACCGGTATAAGCGTCCAGAACCAGATGGATGATTAATCGCCAATGCGCATATATATTAGTGCGGTCATCGGTAAAATCTTAATTGAGATCCTAATCTAAAGTATGGTTTCGTTTAAACAATAAGAGGTGCGCTTAACGAAAATGTATAATTGGATTAGTCTTGTACACAAATAAGAAACTTTATTTTACAACTCTAAACATTATATTCGATCCTGAAACCTGTTACTGAAAGTTCCGGATTGTTCAATATATGGTTGTCTGAAATTGAGTAGCGTTTCAAGTGCCCCCAAATTTAACTGCTTGGGATTACAGAAATGTTGGAAAAACTTCCAACTTTTGACTACAATCTAAATAACGATCTGTATAGATTCAAGTAAGGACGAGTACAATCTGGTTTTAAAAGTAAAATAAATAACAGACACAACGCGTGCGACGCGTTCAGATGCATTGTTCATGTGTTCGTTCGGCAAGTTTTTCTGTTCTGTACCCATGCCTGTCAGTTGCATTTACTAGTCCCCTTTTCCGTGACAGTGAGAGGGAGAGGATCTGTAATTAATGCATCTCACCGCTGAGAGCCGGAACGCGGCGTGGGAAGTGACCGTCATTGAGACGAATAGGTGAGCGGACGTGCTCATTGGCTTGTCTGGGTGAGCCGTGGAGTGCAGATGCGCTACAGGCGGCAACCTCTCCCACCCGCCAAATGAGCAGGAGGCGGTCTTGTCCATTCCGCCGTCGGCTATCGTTATAGAGAGGGGGACACTCCACGTCTTTCGGCTATTCACGCGGTGTGGGTTAGTGGACAACGCGCAACTCTGGTACTACCAGCGAGAAAAGGGCAGTGCTGGCGCATGCTCCGCTATTTATAACCCGAAAGGATACTGCGAGTCTCGTTAAAGCCGGCAAGGTAATGACGCCTGCGTAAAAAAATCGTTTCATTAGTATTTAACAGTTTTTTCAAATGTATTGTTGGACAGTAACTATCTTTCCAATAGGAAACTGCTTAGAAAACGTATTTCAGTGTCTTGAGGCAAATAGGAAAAAAGTAACCCCCCCCCCCTCTATAAATGGTATCCTCAGATAACTTAAAACAGCTGTGATACTTAATGTACAGGTGTACTGTAATCCAGTCTCCTGGAAATGCCTCAGAGGTGCAAGTCGAATGTGTGGCATAATCGCACATTAGAATGGAGAGCACCTCAGCTATTGTGTGGACGGCAGGCGGAGCGCAGGTGAGCTCACCTAACGGGCACAAGTGTTTCAGCGTTTGTGTGATGTCGCTGTCGACGCCAGTCAAGAGGACTCACAAGTGGAGGGAGGACCTGCAGCAGTTTCGTCAGAGGCACAGGATCTCCAAGAAGCTTCTGCTCGACTGTTTCCTGGTGAAACGCATCGTAGCCTGGGCATCAGCAAACACCAAAGGTACATAAGCCTTGCTCTCCCTCTCTCCATGTTGGAGAAGGTTTTTCTTCCTGCCTTTTTTTTTTGCAATGTCCATAGTGATGGGGGGGTTTGAACTAGAACCGGACAAACCACAAAAGTGTGAATTTCTAAATGAGAAACACGATTGCAGTGACAGACGGATCACCCGGTCATGGTGAAGGCTCAGTTTTGGGAGGATGTTGCCATTTACTGTCAATTTTTCTCTTCCATGCCTGTAAATTCCTCATATGATCTGTATTTAACTTAACAGTGACACTTATGTACGTGCGTGTAAGTAATATCCAGCTCATGGTGAAGGTATTTCGCCATGCTCATTCCAGTAGGTCAATGAAAATCTAAAACCAATTGAGATGTGTGGCTAAGTGAGTCAAATTGCATACTTTCAGAGTGGCTGTGCTTTGTTTATTATTTAAATCCTCTGTTGGACAAATATTTCTTTTAGACTGCAACGCTTTCATGTTCCTCCGAAACAGACACATGCTGAAATTTGAGGGTGAAAAAAAGTCCGTTCTGCATTGGGCTTGGACACTAATCAGCCATTCTCTAACTAAACAGGACCTGTCTTTCTGTTGTATTGATCTGCACTCATCTTGAATTTCAAGGGCCAAGGGAAGCTATGTGGATCAGTGAATGAAAAGGTCCTCCACATGTAACCACTGATCCAGGTACTGAAAAGGATTCATCTTATAGATAAATATTTCACGGAAGGTGATAATGTGTTTTCAAACCTTTTTACGTTGGAATCACATCTGCTGTATCCTGGCAGTTCCCTTTATCGTGAAAAGGTGCAACGAACCAACAAATAGTTGCCGTAGAAGTCGTCAGTCGTTACATTATTCAAAGGAAAGTCAAAATCATTTCCCGATGTATTTTTGAAGCGTCTGTTTGGTTCAAAACTCAAGCACCCTGGGATTGGAATTTCAGTCTTTGAGTTGCAAGGGGGTGACTTTGGTTGAAGTACATTTAGAACTTTTTCATTTGCGTTTACTGTAAGGTGGTTTCTGCCTGCGCTGGAACACTGGAGCAGTTGGCGAGCTCCATCTCCCCATGGTATACGCTGTTCCATTTTTTGGTTTGCCGTTTGTAAATGTTTAAAGGTGTGGGAGTAAGAGGACGCATCAAACCGGCCCTGCAAGAGAAGAACCAGCAGAGTGTGTTGTCATTTTATGTTGCCGTCACCTACGATCTGAAGCAATAAACGTGCACGCTGTTATTGTTCTGTTGGCTCCTGTGTGTTAACATTTCAGATGGAATACCCAACATGCGTCTGCCAGGCTCTGAGAAATGCCTTGCAAAGAGAGATCTTTAACCTTATTCTGTGTGCACAAGGTGCTTTGAGATCCTCTATCTCTGCGTTCCACAAGTATAGCCACATGGATGATATTCTCCCACCTCCACTTGCAAGTGAGTGTATTTTATAAATCACCACTTCAAGTAACGAATAACAAAAAATGTAATGGATATAGTTACCGCGGCTGCAGTGCAAAACTTTGATACACCTATAGCCAGGAGAACTATATTGCGTACAATTTTATACTCCGTTCCGTTATACAGATTTATTAACAGGTGAGCGCCAAACTAGCGCCGTTGGAGAAGGGCTGTAGCATAGTTTGCTAATTATTTTGGTGCTGCAGCAAGCACTGGACCTCTAATTGCTCCGCAGCTGGAACTGTTTTATAGACAGAGAAGTCATACACAAGTCGGTAGATTTTCTGGTTTCTTGGAGCCGCCCTTTTTAAATGCTGCTTGGCATCTAGGGCTACCATAAGCCCAGAAATCTGTGTAGCTAAATCTGGGCCATTGGGCAGGCTGTGTGTGAGTCTTATATCAAGCTATTGACATTCATCGAGGGTGGTTGGTTTCAGTAGTGAGAAGCCAGCACCAATAAGGATTTTAGCTCGGAGGAGGAGTAGCTACGGGGCTAGAGGAAAACTCTGAAGTCCGGCCAGGGCAAGGACGCACAAATCGTAAAAAGCGACAAAATAATATTTTCCTTTCTGTAGCTGTAAAAGTTACCAGCCGAGAGTTCAGTTAAATAAGTTTTTGTTCCATATTTTTTGTTCATGATTCAGCTGGGAGTAATATATTTTATGTTGCTCTTCCAGGAAGTGTTCTTGTTTTTTTGAACACAGTGATTTTTGTCTCCTTAAAAACTGTATAATATATTTTTGTGGTTACTGTATTATGTTTAACAATGAGCAACACATTAGTAATGCCATTAAAGCCAACCTGAACTTGAACAAAACATTTTCGAGACAATTACTATTACCCAATTCTACTTAGACGATTTGATATTGTATAACAAGGGTTATTATAACAAGGTGTGATTATGTGGTGGCATGATATGGTTTACCATGATGCCTCATTTAAAAATAAAATCCAGGAAGTTTTCTTAATGAGTGATATGTCATAGTAAATTAAATAAAACACAAGGGCCCATGTATGTGTTTGACTTAATTGTCAATATTTCCTTTCTCCTTTCATTTAAATGATTTTTGTGCATTTTATTCTTGGATAATCATATAAGTCTTGCTTGGATTGAGGTTGTACTTGAGTTTGTATTTTTCAGTTTTCCCTTTGCAGGTTTAAAAAAAAAAATGTAAACAGAAATTTACACAGTTTACGTCTTGCCTATTTACTCAAATGTCTCAGGCAAACTGTGCATGTTTCTCACTGTAAATTCGTTCACTATGTTTCTGGAAACAAATTTATTTTCGATTGATTGTAATTTTCCCTTCCCCTGGCACCATGCACACGCGTACCATGCCAACTTTAATTGCCTTTTTCATTTGGGTGGGTGCTGGTGCTCCAGTGTGTCAATCATTCAGCCTGGCAGCTGGATCCTCTGCCGTGTCCGGGGGTCCCGTTGGCCCCCAGCTTCTCACAGTCAGGAGGGGGCTGTTCTATTTTCGTGGCTGCTGCTGCTGTGTTGTCTTTTTTCCAATTTGTTTCTCGGTAAATCATTCTATTTCAGTCCTGGCTGCATCGCTTGCTAAGAGAATCTAATTTCTGAATGCCAGGTGTGAAAAATGGCCTTTGTGAGAAGCAGCTCCAAGTAACCACTGACAGGCAGTGTGAATGTGGACTAAGAGTTTTACGACTCAAGAACTCTATAAAATGTGGTGTCTGTGTAACAGAATTGAGACTCCTGTTGAATATGCTGAAGTGTACCGTGATGCAGGAATACCTTGCGGTTAAAGTTTAAAAAGGATTAGTTGAGGTAGCTTATATATAAAAGTGAAGGCCAGTTCAAAAATGGATGCTGTGAAATTTGTTGTTTTTTTCACCTGTGATGTAGATTTTTGATATCAAGTAAATCCATTGCTTTTTGTTAAGGTGCATAGAGCTGCAGACCTGTGGAGCACCGGAGCCAACTGGCCACGGGTTCGAGCTCAACCTCAGTAAACTCCTATCCAGTCCTCTTAGACGGTGCAAAGCACTCTTTTTCAAGATCTCTCCTGTGCTGTTCTGCCCTGAAACCATGTGGGTGTTCTGGTTTTGGCGATTTAAAATACATTGTTATCATTTCACAGTGCTCCATTCAGTGAATTGGACAAGATTCCATGGCTTTGGGATACCAGCGTTGTATCAAAGGAAAAATAACAATTTTTGAAATTTAACCATCTTAAATGCAAATGGGCGGAAAATCGGAAAATTAAAAATACCCCAGCTTTCTGTTTTAATCTGCAGAGCAATGCTGCCCCCTTCTGACGTTTGTCCTTACTTCGGTTTTATTTTTTGTTTGGCATAGTGTTTTGTTGTCGTCGTTGTTGTTGCTTATCTATTTGTTAAGTAAATAAGACAGAGAATGTGTTATATTACTGACGCCCAAACCCAGGACTTGAATAGATAACCATTTGAACCATTTCAGTATATATCTGACAGGCTGACCAAATGGGGAAAACAACTGTAATAATAAAGGCAATTTACTAGCATCAAATTATCTACTGAATAATGTACAGTTTCCTGAATTCCCTCCCCCGCAAGAGCTTGGAATAGGAGCCCACCATCTTTAAATATTGCAAAGAGGTTGCTATATTCACTTTGTTAATTTCACACTTGTTAATTTAATGTTTGTATTTACTGATTTTGCTGGTTTCTTTGCTCCACAGTGGTTGTTTGTCCTGTGACAAATTAGTTTAGACAGGCAGCCGGTAATGCAACAATTACAAAGGAAAGTGGATTAGTTGAAGAATCTTGCGTTTATCATGTGAATCTAACCGTGTTTTCAGAAACGCACGGGGTCTGGGGCAGTATGATCTTTAACGCGCCACAATTTTGAGAGGGTAGCTTTACAGTTTTC
Source organism: Hiodon alosoides (assembly GCA_025775065.1). Taxonomy (NCBI): domain Eukaryota; kingdom Metazoa; phylum Chordata; class Actinopteri; order Hiodontiformes; family Hiodontidae; genus Hiodon; species Hiodon alosoides. Next base: position 13,654 of record JAOYSI010000924.1, read on the forward strand.
ACTGCTATGACCACCGCAATGGACCGATTAAAATTTTTTTTTTTTTTAAGTATAGGTGACATTTCACTATTCCAAACGTTTTACTTCACGAGGGATACGGCAGAATAGGGGCCACTGATGATAGTGTTTATGGCAGTTTATAAGAAACTGAATGTGGTTTCTGCATCCAGCAGGTGGCAGCACATGCTTGACTCGTATAACTTCCAACCAAAAAAACTAGTGCAAAAATAAGTGTAGTTTAGAGTTGGCTCCACGCAAGGTAAAATCTATTGAATGGGACAATAACATAGTAGATCCTTGAAATTCCTTGAACAAGGATATGAGTTTACAGTCTGTGCAGGCTTGCAGTCTAACTGGGCATCTATCAAGTTTTGGTCGATTGAGAAGAGTTAGTTCAGTGCTCTGCACGCCATGAACATAAGCGTGTCGTCCCAGAGGTAGAATGGCGGTAATGTGCACTGGAAGACCCAGCTGCTGTTTCAGTGGTTTTCAGACCAGCATAAAGAGTAGAGTCTTGACACGTGTATGGGTTTCCTCAGGTTTCACTTAAGCTCAGGGTTTCGTGGTGCGTTGTGCCGAAACGGAGCATTTTATCGGAGTGCAATTACGTATCCGTAATGGAGCGTGCTCTTTCCATTTCTCCCCTGTAGAGACGCGGCGAATCTTAATTACCTGTCACGTGTCGAGTAAGTGCGACTAACCTTTAATTAAAAGCTTTTTGGTTTTTTGTATCACGTGACTTGGGGTGTGATGGCTGTGAAGGTGGGTCCTGTCTTGGTGATTTGATGATAGGGGAGGTAATGGCCGTGCAATCAAGGTGTGTGACGGCCCTGTGAAGTGGACTGGTTGGGCTAATCAGTCGCCCACATGCATAATTAACGATATGCTTGACTTATTTTAGAATAATAATAATAGTAATAATAAATAAACACAAGAAGTGGTATTTGCTGGTTCTAGCCTTATTGTGATGCTGCAGCAGCAGCCACTTAAAATACTAGCAAATTTGAAATGTCATCGTTAATGTTGTTTGCTTTAGTGTGAATGGTGACTTGGAATAAAAATCCCTCGCCGGTTTTACCCAGACCTGCCAACCTGTAGGCATTTTGCAAACCACATATGCGTTACAGTGTCAAAGATAACGCGTTCGTTTCTCATAAAAGATGTCCCGCGGTTGACAGGTCTGGTAACCCAATGACAAGATGTTTGCTTCTTCCCACAACCGCCATGACTAGGCCCGGTCGTCTGTATGCCTCTCTATGTCTGCCACCGTGAGCTGCACTGTCTTTTCATGCACAGGATTCTGAACGTCGGTGGACCCCCAACCGCAGACTTCCTTCCACCGGTAGCTTGACGTTTTTCCGCTTATTTTGGGCTGCACAAAATAAACAAATGCTGGTGCCAGTGCCAATACAGACAGTTTTGTGGCTTCTCCCTGTGTCATTAAGCATAAATGCAAATCTGGCAAATTAGAATTCCGCTGACAAGTGTGCATTTGCGCTTGTAAATTGGTAAATTTTTCTTCTCCAAAGTCTCTCTCTAAGAGGATGCATTTGCCTTATCTTTATATGGGCAGAAAGATGGCTTAAAAACTTCTTGAGTGTCCGTATTTTTTTAAAATAGGCTTGCTTTCCCTAAATCATTTTCCGGAGAACACCAGTCATTAATTCTTGATCCAGATTTAAGAACCGTTCTCCAGAGAAGGGCAACTCATGGTCCATGGTAATGGCCCCCAAATTTTTGTGTATTCTTTGATCCAACTGTGGCATGCAGATATGTTACGGCAATCAAACATTTTTCCATTATGGGAATATAGCTTCTGCATTGGCAATGAAAGCCCTAGAGGGCGTCACGTGATGAAAGATTAATTTGTATACACATTTGCCATTAGGCCTGGAAATGAAACCAAACCCAAGACCACTTCCCCTTGCTGACCCGCGATCTTCAGTGCAGTTGTTTTCATGTTCTCCTCCACAGGACTTGTTATATAAGTTATATTTCATGTGACATTTGATCAATCCTTGGAACAAGTGCTGTTCGTAGCTGTACTCGCAAAATTATTATCCATCTCTTGCAAATCCTATTTTAGCGAGACCAAAAATTCTCATTGCTGTTCCAGAAGGAAGTTCTATGGGATTAAATATATATTAAAAATCTGAATTTGTAAGGCTGGAAATTTAACTGTGAAATTGATAAATATATTGAAATATGCTGTCTGAGAACAGTGGCCGTTGATTGCTTCTGCCTTTTTCCATCATTGTTTTCTGGCACAGATTTGGACTTGAAGTTAAATGACCATTTTAACTTTCATATGTTTACAAATTCCCCTTATCATATTCTTTGTGGGCAGTAGTTTCCTGTGGTTCTTCCTTCTGTAATTTAAATTTACCGATGCTTTGTGTGTTTGTGTCTTTGTCTATGGAACCCATAGGAAAAAGATGCTTGTGAAAGGATTTCACTGCCTCTAAAAACTTGATGGAAAAATGTGGCCCACATTGTCACAAAAGGGCCTGTATCAGCCTAGTTTTGCTTGCTTCCACATTGTCGTCTTGTAGCTCTTTGCATTGGGTGCAGGACGCATTACCATATCTGCTGCAGATATTTAACTTAGTCACTTCAGAATTCAGAACTTTTATGTTGAAAATTCTCTCTGAGTTATCAGTCGTCAAACAATTGCCCCTCAGAGAATGTGTCCTCGGAACTGAGGGAGGACGTGGATAAGGCAATGATGGATTATAATGAAACAGGCTGTGGTGTCGGGTAGAGGGGAAGACAGATTGCCCAGAGATGCACCACTTGTCCCACGCCTGCGTCAGGTGGAAACAGAATCGGTTGTAAGCGGCAGCAGGAACCTGGGGGGTTGGGTGGAAGCATTCTTTCCCGACAGACGGCATCGGCCCGTGAAGAATTACGCCTACTCTCGCTTTCTAATGAATCCGCTGAAATGACTGCAGCGGGGTTATGGCTGGTGCTCCAAATGCATAGCAGAGACGGATTTTTAGCTTTGTTTGTTTATTGGCAAAGTTATTGTTCAGTGTGTAGCATTCCTCACCCTGCGGCCCGGACCAAACTGAAATGAGCGACGTTGACGTTCACAGTGAGTGACACAAGTGGCTGAAACGCTGGGTGCGTTCCCCACCCCGAGGCCCAAACCTAACTGAAATGACGTTCACGGTGAGAGACACAAGTGGCTGAAAGTGGTTTCTTCCTGCAGTAATTTCTGATTTTTCTCAATTCACCAAATGTCACGGATAATAAGAGGACTTGAATGAAGTGGCAAAGGCCAGACTAGATTATTGTTGCATTATTCAGAGGCTTGTTTGGGTAATTAGCAGTTGTTCCATTATGGGAGCAAAATTGCTACATTGATAATTGCAGCCCTAGAGGTCCCTGTTGTGGTTTGTCATGCTTGGATTCATACACACGTATACTGCTTACCATCGGGTCTGTTAATTCATATACAAATCACCGTGAAGAAACGATTGCGTGGAATAGCCTTTGGTAAACTGAGTATCAAAGTAGTTCTTATCGTGAGGGTCTGCTTGGTGTTTCTAATCACACAGGTCCTCACATGCGTACTATACAGAGTGCCTTGATACCGAGCAAAGGAATTTAGAATTGTATCTCTTCACATATTACCGCATAGCGCCGTTTCTGTACTGTGTAGATGAAGCTTCCACCAAAGGTGTCGTAAAAATAAATTATTTTTTATCGTTATTACGGGTCGTCAGACCAAAGAATTTCTAGGATTGATAGGCGACGGCAAGTAGCAGTGGCCTGACATAGTTTAATTGACCTTGATTAAATCCGCCTCCATAGCACTGTTTAAGCCATGTACGAACTCGTCTGTAGATATTTCTGAATGAAGGCCAGAAGGTCATCTTCGTTCCAGATGTCGGTCAGGAAGAGAGAGCAGGAGGGCAGTACCGGGGGGGGGGGGGGGGGGGGGGGGGGGGGGGGGGGGGGGGGGGGGGGGGGGGGGGGGGGGGGGGGGGGGGGG
>JAOYSI010000925.1:22585-41059 GCA_025775065.1 Hiodon alosoides
ATCTACACTCACAAACCTGAAGGTTGATCTACACTCACAAACCTGAAGGTTGATCTACACTCACAAACCTGAAGGTTGATCTACACTCACAAACCTGAAGGTTGATCTACACTCACAAACCTGAAGGTTGATCTACACTCACAAACCTGAAGGTTTATCTACACTCACAAACCTGTCATAATCCGCTGTCATACTCAGTGTAACTGTTGACCCAGCAGGTCTATATATATAAATGTTTTTTTAACTAATTTTGAGAAATGTGATGTTCCATTGTAACATTGGGGCTACGAAAGCTAGGAAGCCCCACAATGCACCTGCAAACACACTGTTATCACTGTGTGCTGAGGTAATCGTGTAAACAGTCCCACTTCCTCATTTATGGTCAGTGCTAAGTGCTAGGTCGACCTCTCGCGCCGCCTGGAGTGCCGCAGACCGTATATGGAACATGGCGACTTTTCTCCACCATGTGTGGAGTCCGCTGTTTGCCTTTCGATCTTGTGAAGTGGCTGGAGGACGTGGACTGGCTGGTGCTCCAGCTATGGATGCTATGAAGCTTTGAAGCCATGGGTCATTGCTGAGACACTGCGGGTCATTTGATTGTTTGTTGTTCTTTGTGACTGCTGCACATCAGTGATGTGTGTGCGTGCAAGTTTTCAAAGGTGCTTTTTTTTCTCTTTAAAACCACTGTTCCTCTGTTTAACAATTGAGGGATGAAGCTTTGGACTCAGGAGGTGTATGGTGCGATTCGATTCTGTGATGCTGGTTTCAAGTCCACATGTAATGCTGTGTAATGCTTATTGCAGGGCTTTTCATAGAGTCATCATGACCTGTTGGTGAAATGGGAAGGTGGGGTCCTCCACCTAAATGGCGTAGTTGGCTTGTTAATGGCTTTGAGCTCCATGTGGGCTCTGGATGAGTCCACCCATTGTGTTCAGGCTTTTGCCTGTGCAGGGGATAACGGAGCCTGCAGTATCATTGTATCATTGAGAGCAATAGACGTTGTCTTGGCTTGAATACAGTCCCTTTTTTGGGTACCTCCTCCCTAATGCTGGGAATTGGGTGGACAAGAGACAGCGCCTCGGTCAGCCTGACTTCGCCGAGGGCTCTTATCCGATGTAATGTGGCCTAATGCCTTTGAAGCTGGCCCTGATATTCTTTAATGTCCCACATGTTTAAACTCAGCCTATTTGTTTCATGATAAATGGATTTTTAGAAAAAGAGAAAAGAGCGTACTTGCTCTTTGCCAGGCCCCTCTGTAATATCTTAAAGGGCCGGAGGACAATAAATCACAGAGCAACTGGAGCCAGATTTTGATATAAATCAACTCCTCTGGGTCGCTGTCGCCCACAGGTGGTCTTGTTTCCCTGGCTACTCCTAGCTGGTGGAGGTCCACAGAGAGGCTAGTGGAGATCCACAATAGACCCAGCCTGCCACCACCACCTTGTCACCCATGAAGCTTGGCCAAGGGCTGCAACAGCTGTGTCATGTGACAGGGGAGCACATGTTCCGTGTATAGCACATGGCTTTTCTGACACCCTACCAAGTGATGTTCAGAGATTCCATTTAGATTTCTTCTATTGCTACTGCTTGTCGATCTGGTTGGTTGGCAGGAATTGGAAGAGCTGTTGTTGGTGATTTGATTTACATCTGTGACTCAGATGAATAACTCCTGCCAATTATATCATCCACAAAACTCTGTAGCACCTGATATGCATTTGATAGTGGGATATAATACTGCAACAGGAGAAGTGAACATGGCAGGACATAATATTTGGTACCCTGAATACCATTGCACTGTGGGTAACTAAGCCTTCTGTGCATCTTAGACAGTCTTTGTCCTGATGTGACGTTACATGCCAGAAGAACTGAAGGTATGAAATCCTTTCAACGTTGGAGCATACCACTCTTACAAAAAGAACAAACTGGAACTCTAAAAATTCAATGTGTGTCCCTGCCACGGGCAATTTGAAAGAACCTGCTATGCATTAAGCAGCCATAAATCTTGGAAACGGCGCCTGATCATGTCCAAAGGGAGATGATGTGCTTGAATTTTGCCAGGAATGGTGTGTCTGAAGCAGCGCTGTTTCCTCCTGAGGAAGCAAAGTGGGAATAGAATGGAGGATGTGGTGGCGAGTAAATGCTTTGTAGATGCATGCATGCCAGATTTCTCACACCAGCTCCATCAACGCACAGCTCACACACACAAACACCATCAACGCACAGCTCATACACACAAATTCCATCAACGCATAGCTCATACACACCAGCTACATCAACGCACAGCTCATACATACCAGCTACATTAACGCACAGCTCATTCACACAAACTCCATCAACGCACAGCTCATACAGACCAGCTACATCAACGCACAGCTCATACAGACCAGCTACATCAACGCACAGCTCATACACACCAGCTCCATCAGCGCAAAGCTCATATAGACCAGCTCCAAGACAAAGTTGGTATACACTTTATCCATCTGCCCTCAGTGTGTATGAACAAGATCCATCAACACACAGCTCATGTGTACCATATTTATCAACACACAGGTCATACAGAACAACAAGTTATATATTCCAGACAGTTATCCCAGCAGAACAGGGAGCTCCATCAACTCAGAGTTTTGCTATTCATGCAGTTTGTTATTTGTCTTACTGCCATCAATGTAGAACCTCTTCTTGACCGCCCTTTAGCTTTACCCCGAGGAAGACACCCACACTACAGACCGAAACATCAAGAGCAGACGACCTTTATAAAACTTTCTCCTTCCAGAAGCGGCTAATAAGAAGCCGAAGGGTCCGATCCAGCGGAGCCAGGAGACGGGCATGGCGGTGGAGTACCCGAGGCAGGCCAGCCGGGAGTCCACCGATGGCAGCATGAACAGCTGCAGCTCCGAGGGGAAGTCAGTTTGGCCAGTCCCGCTATACTGTCGTTTTTACCGCCGTAGTGTTTGAGGCGTGCTCTGATTTCTGCATCGAAGTGAACTAGAGGGTTTGTTTCTCTGTAGCTAGTCCTCATGCGTTTATTGTGTTTTGTAACTTGTGTTTCATGGTAATGAAAGCTAAAAAGTAAGCAGTGAAAAGGGCAAACTACTGATTACCAGCAGGGTAGAAAAACTTGAGGATAGAAGTTTAATGATGTGGCCGGCTGGTAATTATTTATTGTACAGCTCTGATATTTGCTGATGTAATATCAACTTTGAGATCTTGAATAAGTGGACTGCAGTTAATTGGCTATCCATTAATCAGAGGATGTAAACCTTCTAGATCCACAAGCGGTTTAAAAGACTGTGTTCACAGTTTTCATTAGCAGTTTGAAAGAATGTGTTCACAAAAGTGAACGTATTTAGTCAAATATATATTCGTTATAAATACGTAACAAAAATTATTGTCTGCCATTAGTGCTATTTTGCGGAAACAGTTGTATTTCTCTCTTCCTGTTATGCCAAACGATGGCTGCCGGCTGACTCTCCTGCTGTCACTTCAGCTGGCTGTGTTAATGACACAGTTAATTGAGCTGACTACGAGCTGAACAATCGGAGCAGTGATCTTAAGTGCTTTCTCGTTGAGCCGTGACGACAGTTGGCACCTCTGCCGGACATTCCTGAAGGGATTAGGTCATGGAAACAGCGGGCGCTTCAAAAGGAGCTTTGATTACACAGGGCCGAATTGCTGGACTTGGGTCTCAGGCGGCTTCTGCAGTATTTTTTAGGGTTCGCCTTTCGCTTGTAGCTGTAAAATGGAAATATATTGCTGACATGAGCAGATAAACCAACTGGTTTTTTTTTTTTTTTGAACAAACACCCGCTGAAAGGGTGCGACTCTGGGGGGCTCTCCGTCTAACTGGGGGCTTCGTCTCTCGTCCAGTCTGATCTTCTCGGGAGTGCGGCTGGGCGCCGACAGCCAGTTCAGTGACTTCCTGGACGGCCTGGGCCCTGGGCAGCTGGTCGGGAGACAAACCCTGGCCACGCCTGCCATGGGTGAGCGTCATGCCTCTGGCCTCACCCTGACTCATTCCTGTGGTACTCGTGGGTCCGCTGGTTCCAGCGTCTCATGGCTAGATCCTACATGCTTTATTGCTGGGGTAGGCTCTTCCAGGCCTGGGGGACCACAGTGTCTTCTGGTTTTCCTTACACCTTGTATCTTGGATCAAATATCTCACCCTGTCTACCTAGGCGATAATCAGATACAATCATGATGAGGGGTGGATTTCCCACACCTGCCTTCCTACCCCTGCTCTATTGCCTTTTAAATTACTGATCCATCTCTCCTCATCCGGTCTTTCTTATTATTTCTCTTCCTGTCCCGCTAGTTCCTCCCTCTGTTAACACTGCAGAGCACAACATGCAGTGTGACCTCCTTGCCAGTAAATTACCTGCATTGTGTGAACCAAGTGTTCAGCAGCCCTGGTCTTTGACCAGTGCCGTAGCGCAACCTCTCATTAGCAGACAATTTACACCAGGTAAAATAATTTCTAATTTAAATAACTGGTTCAATTAAACCATTAGGAGGTGAGGTGGAATGAAAACCTGTGGACACTATGGCACATGAGGACTAGGGTTGCTGACCCCTGGTTTAAACTGTAGTGGAAATGTGCTGTTAACCAACCGATGTCAGGTTCCTGACCAAATAGATGAATCACTAATCACCATGTCCCTACTGAACTAGTTTTGCATGATCTTCTTATGTTGCTTGACAGTATTAAGACTTAAGTCATTTGACATTTGACGTTGTTTAAGGGGTTGGCTATTTGCTGCTGTGCTACTGGTAATACTGCAATTGTACAAATTGTCTTTTTCTGTGTTTGGGTCGATGGACGTGGCACTTAGGACTAAAATGTCTGCAAAATGAATAAATGTAATAGAAATGTTGTCAATGGTGACTTGGTATGCTCTCTGGTTCAGGAGACGTTCAGATTGGCTTGATGGACAAGAAAGGGCAGCTGGAGGTGGAGGTGATCAGAGCCCGCGGACTCACGTCGAAACCAGGGTCCAAATCTCTCCCAGGTGAGCCCCCTCCTCTTGCCCTCACAGCGCAGTAGAGTAAACTGCTCCCTTGTTCTTAAACGTTTAGACTTTCGCGTTTACCATTAGCTATCATTTATATGGTTCACCTTATACTGCGATAACAAAGACCAATAGTGTCTGATGCGCAGGTCATGTTGCACCTGTCACTAATGCATAAGTCTGTGATGCACGGGTCTCTGGTACACGAGTCAGTGGTGCACCAGTTTATGATAAAAGAGTGCCTGATGCACAGGTCACAGATGCACCAGTCTCTGATGCACAAGTCAGTGGTGCACAAGTCTCTGATTCACGAGTCAGTGGTGCACCAGGCTCTGATTCACGAGTCTGTGGTGCATGAGTCAGTGGTGCACGAGTCTCTGATTCACGAGTCTGTGGTGCACCTGTCTCGGATGCATGGGTCTCTAATGCACAAGTCTCTGACGCACAAGTTACATTCTGCTTGCATTCTCCACAGCTCCGTATGTGAAGGTCTATTTACTGGATAATGGGGCATGCAAATCCAAAAAGAAAACAAAGATTGCACGAAAAACACTCGATCCCTTATACCAGCAACCGCTGCTGTTTGAGGAGAGTCCACTGGGCAAAGTGCTGCAGGTGAGCTTCACTGACAAGGTGTGCTCATTTTTACCTGTCCCTTTCTGAGGGAATCTCATAGTGTGCGCCTGGCTGGTTCACCTGCGTCCAGCATCTCACCCAGTGTTTTCTTCCTTCAGGTGATAGTCTGGGGAGACTACGGGCGAATGGACCACAAATGCTTCATGGGAGTCGCACAGATCCTATTGGAGGAGCTGGACCTTTCCAGCACCGTGATTGGCTGGTACAAACTGTTTCCGCCCTCCTCGCTGGTGGACCCCACGATAGCCCCCCTTAATCGACGCGCTTCCCAGTCTTCGCTGGAGAGTTCTCTGGGACCACCGGGCGTCCGGTCCTAGCGAGTGCTCAAACTGACCGCACAAGCAGAGACTGGTGACCCCCAACTCAACCGAGCCACCAATAAAGCTTTGCTGAAGCCTGACAATCACGTCATACTTTTTTTTTTTTTGTCAGTAAAGCATGGTCCATATTTTGTCATATCATTTCTTTCTGTTTTAATTCCATTTCTGGAATGCATTCAAAAACGATAAAATTGTTTAGACTGTTTTCTGCTTTTCTGTAATCAACAGGGAAAGGAGTGACGCTGCCTGTGGTGATTTTAACCCATTCACAGCAGCCAATACGTCTAATGACACAGAGAGAATCTCTGCTGAAATGTGTCTGTTTTAGAGAGGTCAGGGGTCAGATGCCAAATGTAATCAAAAACGAAAATCACTCAAGTCTTCGAGCGCTGAGAATGCCCACCCTGCGGCCCCTTCTCATCTGCTGCTGCTTCTCTCCATCTTTGTCTTTTTGTGTGTTTTTCTGTTCAATTTGTGCCTCATGCACATCTACATCCTAAACATGCATTTCATAAGTAACAATGTTTGCGTTGCGAGAGGGGAAGCAGCCTGAAAACCGCTACCCCTGGACTGTGGGAAATTTCGGAGTGGAAGTGTATTGGACCAAATTTGGTGAATGAGGCTGTCACTCATTGTGAGATTAATACAAGATGGAGAGCCTCTGCCAGCTTTCAGTGGACTATTTGTTCCACCCCACGGTTTCCTTTTCTTTGCCTCGGTTTTTGGAAACTAACGAGTGATAGCCCCCCCACCCCCACCCCACTGTGAATGTATACACACTGTAACAGGTGAACTCCGGACAAGTACACCTAGACTCGCTGCTCCCGCTGACGTAGGGGGGCACAGGGCAGGTGGAGTTCCGGGCTGCATGCACGTTCTTTCAGAACAAAAACGGGTGAAAAGAGTGAGTGAAAAAAAACCACGTTTTTATTTTCCACGTGGGCCGGCTTGTACCTTGCATGTGCCCGTACGACTTGCTCGAGCTCTGATTGAGGAGAACCAGGAGGCGATGCGCGGACGTTATGTGCTGCGCGACCCACGCTGTCTCCTCCCAGCTGGTGCTGAGGGTCCGCAGGACATTTTATACCACCTTTTTAGGGGTTTTTCCTTTCTTGGCTTTTCTTTTTACTAAAGGAAATAAAAGGAAATTTGACCGGTTTCTGAGAATCATCGGTAACTATTCAGGGGTTGGCCCAAAACACAGAATATTTATAAACAAGTTCAGACTATTCTCAAAACGTATAATAATGAAAAGCATAATCAAACTGAAACAGTAAACGTGTAGATGCGTAGAGACATGTACAAAAGAAACAGGTATATTCAAACAGAGCCTCGTGAAAGCAAACAGGGTTGCGTATTACAAAATTAAAGAGAAAGCCGCGCTGTTGGTGAACACGTTCAAAGGCCACGGTTTGAAGTCCTCCGCCTCAGAATCACTGAGCAGAACCTGGTCGTTGATGGTGCCCCGCGAGACAACAACTAAACCACGACCACAGTGCACACTGAAGCTCACAGGTCAACCGCCCTGTGTGATTTCAATGTAAACGTGTTTACTTTTCTGTCCGGTGCGACCAGCTCCTTTACATTCTCGGTCCCCATTGGAAACGGATGATTGTTTAAAATATATATGCTCCACTGATAAATGTAAAAATTCACTGCAACATTTCTTGTTTGTATAAAAATGTGGCCCAAACAAAGTGTATGTTTTATATTAAAGAGTTCATTTTTCCATTTTTATTATTTAAAAATAAAATACTGTGGAAAAAATATTGCTATTTTAGTTTGCTGATTACTTTGTATGTTTTGTGTCATAAACATCCAGTGAATATTTATTAAATACAGTATAATTTTCTTGTTCTTGACTATAGGCAGCAAACAAACAATATCCTTTGCATAGTTCTTTAAACTCTTTCGATGTTCTTGATCTTTGTTATTGTTATTGTTATAGGTCGATATCGGACCTGCAACCCCTCAGTCTGGTGTAAAAGGATCAGTCCGGAATCTTGATTTGGGCTGCGTTAATCAGACACGGGAAAATACAAAACTTTCAACACTGTCCAAGTGTGTCACCTATTGGAAGGATTCTGTATGACATGCACAGGAAGCCACTGTTTTCCTCGCCTAGTGGGCCACAGGGGTTTACTAAGGGCCTTGAACTAAAGATGGTTTTGGAATGGTATTTTATTCATAATTGAGGCATTCATCTACAGTGCAATACCAAATTGTACTCATTTTTTGGCTGTTACCCTGCTGATTTGTTTTACCTACATATGACTTACAAACTTTGTTAATGTGAGTGAACAGAATGAGGGAAATGTTCTTTCTGAGTCAGTAATTCACAGAGATTCAGGCTGTGATGTTGTTTTAACACAGGGGCGTGTCGTGCCTGGTGTCTCGAAACACGCCCACTTGTCCATCTAGACCCAGCCTGGGACCTGCAAATGGCTACAAACCCTGTGAGTTGTGCCCTGAACTGGCTCCTGATTAATAAGGGTTGAGATCAGAGAAATGACCATAGAATGAACATACCCTCTGGCTATTGGACCAGCTGTAGCTGGCTTCTCTGTGCATGAGCAAACAGACCTTTTTCTCCGCATGGCCAGCGTTGCTGACCGCTCAGTAAAAACCGCGCCGCTGCTCTGAAAGCACACATCAACGTGAGAGAAAGAACACTTTGGTTTCAGAACACTTATGAAAAGCAATCACAGCTCGAGTGTTTTGTTTTTACGCTGTTATAGAATAGAGGGCTCTCTCGTATCTCCAAATGATTTATTTTTGATGTAGAGAGTGAGAAAGCGAGGGAGGAGACCGAAAGCCAGCAGTGGGCGATTCCAGTTCCCATCCGGCCACCACCCGCTAGGTGCACTGCTTTTCTAGCTGGAGTGGCTCGGGGTAACCCAGCGGTGCGCTGTCAGGGTTAGCGAGGTGGGGTTCGTTTGTGGGGAGGCAGGCTTGGTCGACGGTGTTGGCGCCGGAGCGGGCCGTGCCACTCAGGGTCCAGAAACCGGACGCATCGAACCGCTTGTTCGCCAGGACCACGTTGCTCCGCCGTCTCGTTTTCCCTGTGGTTTTTGTTTTTCATCCATCCACGGTTGAATTCGACTCTCCACGGTGGGCGCCCTAATTGCCTGGTGTGGGTATTTTGGCTTTGTGCAGCCTTTACGGTGGCTTTTGTTGGTTGTCTTTTCAAATGAATCACAGCATTGTGCCGTTCTGCCACTAAGTAGCCGGTAAATATTTACCGCCAGTGTTTTCACTTCTAAGCTGGCACTCCCATCCAGTGCAAACACGCCTCTTCCAAACCCCCAGGCATGCCTTCATTGTTCGCTCCATTGGTTGTTCCAGACCTTGGTTTGTTTGTTCCGCGGGGGTCAAGGGTATCTATCTCTCCTGTGCGTGCGTGTGTGCTCGGCAATGCAATGAAAAGGTGGAAAATGGTACGTAATGTGCTGCAAGGCGACCCTTACTCGGGCTCCGAGACTCGGATCAAAAGTCAACAGCAGGTGGGTGGGTGTGTGAAGGTCCTAGTCAGTGCTAATCCCATCTCCCCCTGGCCACACTGGGGGGACCCCCCTTAAACCTCCTCTCCTCCTGACCACACTGGAGATTACCCTTCGTACCCTAGCAGAAATGTTAAGTTGGTGAAGAAGAGGTATCCGATTTAGCCATTTGAAATGTAGAGCTGCCAGGAAGTCCCTGTTCACTTTTATGTTATTTATAAAAAATGTGGGCGGAGTAAACGGAACATATCAACATCATAACACTGATCAGCTCCAGTGTATATTTTTGACCTAATCTTTTTGCAAAAGCCTTAGGAATGACTGAGAAAATATAATTAATCTTTTTCATGTTTTTACTGCACTAAACTTATATTTACTAATGTTTTTCTTTGGGAACTGCATTTAGATCAAGATCATTAAGCACTTTGTTTAGTTTATAAATTGTGTGGAAAAGAAAAACAAACAATTCCTTTTTTCAGTGGGATATCCAAAATGTTCCTTCATTGCAATTAATTACACAATTACATACGTCTACTGTCATATCGGCCGAGGCCTCTCTGTTTTTGAAAATGTTAGTTTCTGTGTTACGATTGCATTCTCTGCAGCGAACACGAACCGTGAACCGAAGTCGAGTTGCGACGGTAAACGTCTAGGACATTAGGAATCCGTGGTTTCACAGCTAAAAGTGCTCAGATGCTGAAGTCATCGACATATGTTTCCAAATGAGACGGTGAAGTTCATGTCAGTATCTCATCCGCCTGAACACACCTGTCAACTTTGAATACGTTAACGCCGTAATATTTTCTTACTTTCATATATTCTGTAGCACGATGAATATAGTATTTGTGTGTAGAAGTGATTTAGGAATGCATGGGCTGATGAAGGGAATGGGTAAAATTAACATTGGTTTCTGCAGCCGACATCAGTTTTCCAACATGAGAACATAGTAAAACCGTTCTGATGAGCGAAGGAAAGGTCCCGGGGGGGGGGGGAACCAGAAAAGGAACATCGCTTCAGCGGCTCATCGCTCCGCCAGAGCTGGAGGCGGTTCCGTCACTGGCCGTCTCTCACCTCTGTTGCCCTGCCCAGGTGCGACGGCGAGATTCGGCCTGCTGTGGGGTGAAGATACCAGACCGTAGCTGTGAAAAATTTCGGCATTCTGAAAAGGATGCTGATTTATGACCATTCGTGCAAAAATGTTTAAAACGGAGAGAGGGGCTAGAACTCCATCTCTCAAATGAATGTACCACTGATATTTTAAGACTCATTATTCACGTCCCTCGCCCTTGATCCCGATGGCCATATAATCTCCTCAGTATTTTTATGAGTGCGGTTACTGGAGAAAGCAACGTAGCTCACGCAACCCTCCGTAGCCGTGCCACGCTTGCGCCGGGGGGAGAAACATCTTTCATGTTGATGGAGGCCCAGAAGAGGCCTAAACGTTCAGAAGGCAAAAGCTCTGACAGCAACATAGTTGTTGTTCTCACTGCCAATATCCTACACCCGCTGTAACTTTACATGTCATGTGGAACCCGAGGTGCCAGTAAACAAAGCGTATGGGACATTTGTGTATCATGGAGAAGGACAAGGAGCTTAGGTCACGCTCTGTCTACACCAGGGATGCCCAATCCTGGTCCTTGCCACCCAGAAAATTAGCTTCTGATCTATAAATTAGCATCTAATTTGCACCTGGAAACACCAGGAGAGATCGGTTTAAATCCAAATAATGAATTCAATTAAACAATCAGTTTAGACTAACTGGAACAAAAAGAACAACCCCCCACAGACACTGCAGCCCACTAGGACGAGGACTGAGTACTCCTGGTCTGCACCGTCTGTCCACATTGTGTTTCCCATTGTGGAGTGACCAGATGTGAAGATTTAGGGGTCAAACTTAAAGTGTTTCGTCACAAGAATACACAAAAACCTAAAGTGGCGACCCCTAATGGATCTTCTAAATGGGTAGGTGTAATTGTCTGACAACAGAATAGATCTTTTGTGGGTCTGAGCAAGCAAGACAATCTCTGGTGTTAATATTTGTGTTTATTTATATCATCTCCAGCCTACCAGGTGACCCAGAAAAAGATTAACTGCTAACTTTTCTTTTGTGAATTCAAGTGTAAATCTGAGGGACGGGAGAATTCACAGACAATATTCCGCAATTGTTGTTTTCCCTTTTATAAACAGCATCTGAACTATTGTTATTATTAATATTTGTGTTTATTAGTTTTAGTATTTTCCGGTGTCCGATCTTACTCTTTTATTGCTGCTTATTCTGTCAGAAATGTTCCGATAAAGCGGAGCATAATCCCAGGTTTTCGCGTCCAGCATGCCGCCATCAGTTATAAACGATAATGACAATATTCCTCCACTAGAGGGTGCGTTTTTGTAAGAGCATCCGAAAAAAACTGCACCTAATTAGGTATTTAGACTGCGCTCTCCCATGTGCCAGTAAGTCCGAGAGCACTCACAGTGACCCTTATTAGTCCCTGCAACCGAGACCCAGTATGCTGAAAGAAGGCCAGCTGTTCCCAATTGTAGAGGCCCTCTCTGAAGGCGGGAGATTGACAGTGTGTGCAGCAGGAAGCTCGGTTCAATCCTGACCCTGTTTACGCCATAGGTCCGAGCCAGCACCCCTTTTCTAATATTGACCCCCGCCGCCAATGAGAAACGACCAGGAAGATTGGATGCCGGCAGGCATGACCTGCTTCTTTCATGTTGACCTTTAGTCACAGAATTTGAGCTCGTGCACGCTGGATCAGGAGTCGACAGTATAAAATAATACTACTGGAAAATTGCTGCTTTTTAACATTTTCTTCTTAGCGTGTTCTGCTCTTGTTCCACAGATATCGAAAGGGTGGGACGGGTTTCATGATTCTGGGAATATGTGGCTCTGTGGCTAAATGTATGGTAAAGTGTTTGAATGAAAATGAAACCTCGACACAGCACGAGAAAAATCTAAACGACCGTTCAAATAATACCGTTGTGGCTGAGAGGGAAAAAGGGCTTGTGTTGTGTTTATGCGACGGTTAAAAAGCAGACGTACAGGTTCTGGCGAGATTATCTGTGATTTAGGCAACCTCGGCTGTCGGCGGTGTTGGACTAGCCAAGTGCAGACTTTACCGTCTCGTAAAACAGAGATGCGTGGATCCAGCTATATACGTTTCCGCCACACAGGAGAAAGACGAGTGAAAACAACTCCCACGCACAGCCCACGGTGTCCTCTCCCTGACAGCCGACCAAAAACGCTTTTATTCACATTAGTTTCTCCCTTTATATATGTAGCTTACTGTACTGGGGCCGATTGCTGACGCTGATAAATAAGTATCCCTCTACCAAAAAAGGTGCGCAGTTTATATTTAGGACAGCTTCGCTAAACTCAAATTACTGAAGCGGACTTTCTTAAAATGTATTACCCACTTTCTGAACAAATAAAAATTGGTGCGAAATTAAATTAAAATTAAATGTGCGAGAGAGAAAGAGAGCGCGAGCAAGAGCACGTATATGCGTGATACATATGTTTGTCCAAATGAGGCCACATTCACTTGGAAATTAGTTTAACAGATGAGTGAACAAAAAGGGAGACACGTTTAAAATGCTTATGAATAAAATACATAAGCAAAAGAAAACGTGAACGTGCAGAACCATATAGAGAAACTACCGGTTACCCGCTTAACCCTAAAACGATATTTGGAGTAACCATGGACTAAAACTATGTTCAAGACTGCCGTATCTGTAAAATGGGTAAGACTTTATATGTATATATAAAATATATATTTATTTAGCGAGACTAGTAACAACACGATAGCAACACAGATAATGACACAACTGAGAATAGGGGCTGCACACTGGACATTGCGCTCATTGCTTTAAATGACGATGCCTCGTTCGGTGCTTACGTCACTGTCCAGGCATTTGGTTTTAGTCGGCAAATATTTTTGAGTAAACATGACCAGGTGCAGTACTTGAAATACTACTTGAGATTTCGGTTATGTTTTCTGGTAACACGTGTCCAATAAATATTTAGAGTACTATGTTTAGCTGCTAATTTGAATTTGTAAATGCTTTATGCTCCCGTTTAAAAAAACACGGGCAACACCTCTGCATTGATTGTGACTGGAGATATTATTTGATTTGCGTTCACTTTTAGCCAAGTTGCAGTTGTTGACCCAGCCGACATCCAGTATGAGCGTCTGTATTTTATTTAAGTTTGGCCACCTAGTTGATGGGACAAAAGTTCCCCTTCTTATAAGAGACTGAATGCAAGTCATTGCGACGATTGTCGTTGAAAAAGAAAACTTTGGTGGGATAAAACAGAGCGGGTTTTAACGAAAAATTTGAGAAATGGGAAAGCTGTTAAGATTTACACATGATTTACACAGGGGCCCGTGCTGGTTACCCCACATAAGTAGGGCGAGATCTTTTGTGTCCATTTTAATGATAGATGCGTAATTTGTTGCATTCATGTCGAAGCATTCCCATAACTCTTTAATTAGCTCTCTCTCTCTCTTCTGTGCAGCATATCTGCGTCTACAACATGCCCTGTTACGCGTGCGTATTGGGGGAGTTAATATATACGGGAAATGGGAAAAACTGCTTGATGGAGAGTAACTTCCTAAAGCACGATTTTACTGAAATATGAAGCCATCGGCGTTGTGATTTCTCCTAAAAGAAAGTTGATAAACTAGCGTCTGTAATAGAGGAACACGTATCTGTGCCGGAAAACATACTAAAAACAAAAAAGATTTTTGTAAATAAATAAAATAGAGGATGATTCTGGACTAATATTTACTAATATATTTCGCAATGGAAATGGGAGAGCTCGCGGTCACACGACAGTGTATATGACTGGATTGAAAGCAACAGCTTGCTCTCATCTCGTGTGTTCGCGTCGTTTTCAGAACTCATCTGTTCAGAATACTTCCTGTGCTCGTGTACGTTGCACCGCAAACCCGACGAGTTTGTGGTGGAACCGGAGACCCTCTAGTCCGTAGGGCGATTCCCTCCCCTTACAAAATTCCATCCCGGAGACAGCGACAGCCCTTCAAAACCCCCACCTCCTACTGTTTCTCGCAGATAGCCAGAGCGCTACGGATTTAAGGCTTTCTTAACATTTGAATATTTGAATGAACTGAGGTCCTCGCGAATAACCGAGTGAGTGGCTGTAGCGACTGACACAAAGTAGTAGAGAGAGTTAAATACTTGGATATGAACTCTGTCTCTGTCCCTTTAGTTGTATCTGGAAACAGCAGTACGTTTATGTAATAATCGTTTAATTTGTTTTTACAATTCCAAATCGCCATTCCAAATAACTGTGTACAACTTAGAGTATATGTGCATGCTCCTTGAATCCGAAGCGCACTCCCAGCCGACGTTGGTCATGCCATGCCCCGCAACCACAGCGGCGACGAGGGAAGCTCTGGGCTCTGGATGAAAACCTCTCCGGGGCACCGCGCGGAGGACTATGGCTTGAAAGATGTGGAGTCCGGCAGCAGGATGATAGACAACGTGGCAAGAACGAGAGATGGCTTGCTGCCGGCCGGTTCTTGCTCTCCGCCGGCAACAACAGGTGCAGGGGGCGCAGAGAACCTGAGGGGAAAGCAGGCGGCTCGCCTCAGCCTGCTCGGGAAACCGCTCACCTACAGCGCTCAAAGCGGCCGGAGAAACGCGCGCTACCGGAGGCTTCAAAATTACCTCTACAATGTTCTGGAGAGACCCCGCGCCTGGGCTTTCGTGTACCACGCATTTGTGTAAGTACAGTACACCGTCCTCTGAATTAAAGTGCGATTTAAACTGCTTGTGCAGAAGAGGTGGATGATCATTCAAGATGAGGCTGACTTTTAATCAGTCACCTGTTGCTAAAATAATCGAATTTTTTTGGGGGTTCATTTGTATTGCTTGTCAGAATGAGAATGTTATCCATTTTGCATAGAAAGCATAATAGGAATCCTCTGTACACTGGATGTTTAGCAGCGATTATTTTATTCTTAATATAATTAGATTACGCTATATATTTAAATAATATAATAAGTTTTTATGATTATATTGGTCACGTTATCATAATAATAATCATCATCATCATCATCATATTATTATTATTATTATTATTATTATTATTATTATTATTATTATATAGTTTATATTTTTATATAATATATCCTAGCTTTATCTGTGTGTATTTTCGCCTCTGTGGTATTCAGGCAGCCGGGCTGAGTTGTCTCACGACAACAGCAGCTGACGCTGTGAGAACTGGTGTCAGATCTCATGGGACTGATCCGGGATAATGGCTGGCAGTGGTACTGGAAATGAAAAATAGAATTTATGTGTGTGGGAGCATGTTTCTGTCTGGTCACCTTACACTCATTCCGTTGGCTCTACTCATTTGTCCTAGAAGTGGTCTCACCTGGGGAATTTGGCAACCTATGAAAATCGCTCAAAACGTTTCCCATGAGTCATGTGGTTAAAATTACGACTTGTTAAAACTTTTCTAATATTGCAAATATCTGAAGGAGATTGATTTAAAAATAGAATAAATAATATAAAATAGAGGATTCCTTCTTAACAATGACACGTACCATAAATGTTGAAAAACGCATATGAAACTTTAGTTCGATTCACTGTAGGTTCCCGTCGCATGCGCAGTATACCCTCTCCCCCCTGTGATCGATCTAATGCCCAATTTCGATATTCATGGGTCCAGTCTCTGGTTTCTGTTTATTTTTGGCGTTTCTTTCACGGTGAACAGAGATATAAGACGTGAGAGTTGCCGGTTGGATCCAGGAGACATTTCTTCGCAAGTGCTGTACCACGCGGCATTTTCTATTGACTTTGCTGTGCAGAATTTGACGTTATTGCGAACCCAGGGGCAGACATTCAATCCGTTTGGGCACAGGTGTTCCAGGCAGGATGGTGTTGCTGAGCATCGAAACGGGTTATTTCGTTAGTTAGTTAATATCCATCCAGTCTTCAAAGGAATGCACATAAAAACTGAAATCACTCTTGTGTGTTTTTAATCTTGGTCCACGAATATTCTCAACATTGTCACATAACAAAACGAGAAATCGTCAGCAAGTACTAAATCATTATTATTATAAACATACACTGGGATCCAATTGTTTTCAACAATTGGGTGGGTTTTGGACAGGATGTTGTTGCTTTATTTGTTCCCAGAGGACCGCCGAGGTCCAGGGGGTCAGGTCACGGATTGTGTGCAAACAACAAGATCCCACAACGTTCAAAGGGGCCCAATCCCTTGTGTGTCAACAGTGACGATAAATGAATAAAACGCTGGCAGTCTTGTGTCCCGCTCCGACTGCGGAGAGCGTCAGAGCGAGTTTGGCTACATGCATGTGCTGCATGTGACAGACAGACACGGATGTTGAGGTCTTCCATCCCATGAGCATGGAGAAGAACGTGGGAGCCGTGGCAACAGAACACCAGAGTTTCCCCACCCGCAGCAAATGACGCGTTATACGGAACATTAGTACGTTCCAGAGAACCTCCTCCCTTTGTCACGTGTTACTGAGTGCTGCTGCTCTCAAGGTCCTGCAAGGGACAGGGCCGACAGAGCTTTGCTGGCCACAATGTGCCGGCCGACCCAGCGGGTGCGCGATGCTCCTGCAATGTTGCTGCCACATCTCAGCACCACAATAATGGGCACGAAGTCGGTCAGAGCTCTTTCGGGGGATCCTTGTTAAGTATGCAGTTGAACCCACCTCCTTAAAACAGAGACGAGATAGGCCCATATTCCAGGTGGGAGGAGCTACAGAACGTTCTCCTAGATGAATAGCTTTGAAATGTCTGGGTTATTTAATCGAATCGGACTGAAGATAATCAGTGCTAGCAGAGTTATCAGTTATGTGATAATTGACACAGATGCCAACTGACACAATTTACACACACAAAGGATGTGCTTTCTCTAAAATTACTCCCAGGAAATAGTGTGGGAGGATTTTCAATTACAGTTTGCTTTGCCTGCGTAGGCAAAGCCTAAATCTCAAAGTAGACTTATTGGTTCAATGAATCTTGATTTTATTTAATGCTAATTAGAAATCAATATAGCCTTTTCATTGTTGTGTCTCGACATGCTATTAAAAAGCTATGGTTTTAAATCCTGATGCAATGCCTGTTTTTTTCTGGTAACCCTTCTGTGGCATGCAGCTGGGAGACACACCCACAAGGCCCGGGGACAAAATGGACAGCCAAGCTGTTTGGCAACACCCCTGTAACAGGACCTTGTTTTAAAATAATTTTGACATTTATCTTTTTGAGGGGGAAAAAAAGAATATTTAATGATAATATTTAATATTTAATCTAATGATAATATAAAAACATAACATGTATCTCATTATCTGTGTTGTTTATTTCATGCAGTCTTTTGCCCCTCTTTATCAAGGTGGTGCATCTCTTGTGTCATTTGTGTTAATTGTATCAGCGCAAATGTTATACACAGACAGAGGTTTTAGAAAGATTTAATATCCTTTGTGTGTGTGTGTGTGTGTGAAGGATGGGGCAGCCAAGCCTGGCTTCTGTTGTTCGATTGCTGCCCACAAACGATACCATTGGGCTTCAGGATTGCTGAAAACCGGGGATTAATTTGCCCTCATTCTCACATGCTGTGCCAGATGAAGGGAAAACGTGTAGACACTTGCAACAGGATAGTTCCACATAGGTATGATAGGTGGGGTACCGTACCGTCATCACACGCACACAGGGCAGCTGTTATATCCCTGATGCTTTTAAGATCCCCTGACTCCACTGTGCTCCTGGACTCCTCAGGACACAAAGCTGTTATATCCCTGATGCTTTTAAGATCACTTCACTCAGTGCTCCTGGGACACCAGCTTCACACTCAGTGCTCCTGGGACACCAGCTTCACACTCCGTTACACCGAAGGCACCAGCTTCACACTCAGAGCTCCGGGGACACCAGCTTAACACTCAGTGCCCTGCAGGCACTACCTTCACACTCAGTGCTCCGGGGACACCAGCATCACAGTAGGTGCCCCGCGGG
>JAOYSI010000927.1:0-17647 GCA_025775065.1 Hiodon alosoides
ATATATATATATATATATATGGGATCATTAGCCTATATGTGGGTGTGTGTGTGTTTGTGTGTATATGTATGTGTATATATATAAAATAAAAAAGATGGGAATTACCCATGGTAAAACTACTGGTTTAAATTGGCAATTTTGCTTTTCTTAACGTATTAAAATATAAAATATCAATATTAAAATAAATGAGAAAAATTGCTTATTTTCAAGGTGTACAATAATTGTGTAAAGCTGTATAGCTTGAGCGGATGTTTAAAATGGTCTTTGTGAGAGACCCACTGGTTAAAATGTACCACGTGATGTACTAATTTTCTGCCTTTCAAAATCCTCTCAGCTCCCGATCAGTTAATTTAAACTAGTTTTACAGAAAGAATATGGGAAAACTGCTGCACGTCAATGGTAAAACTAACTGAACTGACAGCGTCAATAACTTATGAAGTCAAATTTCAGGCTGCTGCTAAAAACTAAATAATTTAACTTAAAATTTAGCTGTCATAAAACAATTAACAGCATTTTAAAATGTTACTTTTCTTGTTTTATAGGGGAATTCAAGTGGTCAGCAGACTTGGTCATCACGTTCATTCGTTGAAATGTTGGCTCTAGAAAATAATAAAAGCAGCTCACAAGCAGTCAAGAAATAATGAGCAGCCAGCCTATCAGATACGTTTTTTTTATTTTAATTGCACCTATGTACCCTTGGGGAATCGAAATGCGAACCCACATGCGCTGGTTATGTCAACACAATTTAATTATTTAAACGTATAAAATAACCGATAGCCCCACGGGCTTTGGAGCATCTCAGTTTGGTAGAAAAATGGGGGGGGGGGCTTTTTTTTGGTAAAAAGCTGTAATCCTGGGTGTTGGGACTACCGATTTGTCTGCCCCTGTGTTAGTATGTTTTAATTTAATGTCTTTCACATATTCTAAGGTTGTTAAGGATCTACAAATTGTAATTAAAGTAAGCCCCTCCGGAGGTACGTAAATGCATATCAGGGCCCTGAAATTGCAATCGTCTCGGGCCACGGAGTCCGCAGGTTTTTCTTCTACCTCGTTCCTAAATTGTTTAAATGGAGTCTTTTGTAGATTTTAAACGGTGTTGAAAACATGAGTGTTGCAAGGTGTGTAGTGCCAGAGCAAGCATGTTCCTCTCTTTGCAGGCCTTCTTTTGTAAGGAACCTGACGTTATTTGTCAAATAAAAAGTGTGTGCCTTTATGCGTCTGCTTCAGATGGAGAACACCATCAAGCAGTCGGAGAACGACCTGAACAAGCTGCTGGAGTCTACGCGGCGCCTCCATGATGAGTACAAGCCCCTGAAGGACCACGTAGATGCACTGAGGATGACACTAGGCTTGCGGAAGCTTCCGGAGCTGTGCGAGGAGGAGGAGAAGCTGTCACTGGAGTAAGTGAACCCCAGATCGCATTGACCTGAACCCCCCGCTCCACGTTGCAAATCTAGCTGTTGGCTACACCCGTCTCCTTTATTTAGATAGCATCAGAAAGCCCTGCCGATTCTTGCTTTCACATAACATATTTGCAGTTCAATGGCCATAAGCACATGAGGTAATGTGATGTTACCCTTTCGCTGGGCTACAGTAAAAAAAAAAAGAAAGAAAATATATATGTATTTCACACACACACACACTTTGGGCAATAACATTGGATCATCTATCAACTTATTGGAGTCAGGTACATGTGAATTTCATGATCATAAACATCTTGGTTACCCAAGTGTTGACATTTTAATTGATTTTTTTGTCCAGTTATTTTGAGAAGCAGAAAGCTGAGTGGCAGACCGAACCCCAGGAGCCCCCTATCCCAGAGTCTCTGGCTGCTGCGGCGGCAGCCGCCCAGCAGCTCCAGGTCGCCAGGAAACAGGATGCCAGACAGACGGCCACCTTTAGGCAGCAGCCGCCACCGATGAAGGTGAGCGGTCTCACAGAGCCGGCTCTAAAGGCCAGACCACCTATGCCTCAGTGCTATACTAAATCCGAAAAAAACGCAAAAACGAAGGGATTTTTACTTAAATGCCTCCTTCGGTGTTTCCCCCTGAATCGCGTCACGCCCTTTTTATTCCAAAAGCCACAATTAAGCAGCACGTCCATGTCACTCTGGCAAGACGGGCAAGAGAACAAAGTAACGATTGGAAGCCTTTGTGTTTTTAGGCTTGTCTGTCATGTCACCAACAAATCCATCGGAATGCACCCATTTGTCCTCTCTGCAAAGCCAAGAGTCGCTCCAGGAATCCCAAGAAACCCAAGAGGAAGCCGGACGAATGAAGGGGAACTCGGACAGCTTCTTTTGTGGTCAAAATATATGCATTTAACGTAACGGAAGCACAAGCGTTTGAGTAAAATTTGAAAAGAGAATGCTAATGTTTTATAAACTTTTAATCTTATTTCATGTAATAAGACATTGGTGTATATCTTTAAGTTTCTTTTGCGACAAGTAAATGGATAGGCCAAATATCTGTACAACGTGATATATAAAATAATACAGTTTTCAGTACTGTAAGTTAGTAACGTCATAATGTCAGCATACCAGTATTATTTTATTCTTTAGGTGCCTGGTTAATGTATGTCTAATGAAGTTTCAGTGTTAGTGCAATTGGCTAATGAGTATGTATGATACAAATAGGTAGCTGTGTGTGACAGAAAACAGTCAAAGTGTTGGGTTATTTAGAATGAAAATGGCCTGACTTACAACAGGTGCTAATATGTTTACAGTATTAAAAGTTTTTTTTTATGTGACTTAAATTGTGGCGTTAAGCACTCCAACATTTTCAGTGGTGCGCTTATGTAAAATATTTAATTATTTGATTTATCTCTTAAGGGGTTTACTTACTGATTTAAAGTGTTAACTTCTGAAACATGTTTAATCTGTACTGATCCTAATTGTGCTGTTGCAATTTTTCTTCCCTGTTTAAAAAAAAGTTTCAGTTCTACCTAAAGCAAAACCGTTTATCTTATGGAAGGAATTGATGGGCGTGTATAGCTATGTTATAAACTCTTTATTAAATGAGAGATTTGAATGCACTGTGATCATTTTCAACTCCAGTCCACACATTTTACTATAAATGGTTTTGAATCGTGTTGCTTGTTACAATCTCTTGCATTTATTATCATTTATTTTATCGAAATATTTACTCTACCTTTTTGTTGTTTTATGGGACATTTAAGCTGTTTTGGAACATCTGACGTAATTGAAGGCATTAGTGAAATGGTTACTACTGGCAGTTTGTATCTGTGTCACTTCTGATAAGGGAGCTGTGAGGAGAACCGAAGATTGACCTTCCACAGTTCGCGTTTAGCCCCCGGTCCTATAGACGTCTCAAGTCTGACGGAAACGGGCCAGTAAATTTAGTGAGGTACAAGAGAGCAGTTGTCAGAATGCATTTTTCCTTCATGGTTCTTGTAGACCGCTTTGCCAAAAAGCATCTTGCAAAAATAACCTTGCGAAAAATAACCATGTCAGACCTTTGTAGATGAACTTGGAATCGAAATGCTGATTTGTTTTGAAGCATTTAAAAAAAATGACTAAAATATACATTTTAAAATTAAAACTTAAAAAATTTTAGTGGAACTTATGGTTTTCACCATTGATTTTTGTCTTTGTTTAACTGACTTCTATAATCTTTATATAAAATGTTATTGCATCACAATATCCTAATAACAAAATAGTTGCTAAGGGCAAACGCAACAGGGCCTCACTGTAAAAAAAATTAATTAAAAAATTGATTTTGTTCGGTGACGCAGTAAACTAGCCAGGCCATTAAAATGTGCTTGTTCAAAGTTAGCCTTAAACTGAGCACACTACCGGCTAACTAAGTTAATGTGGCTAATGAGAGCCCATTATTAACCTGAAACAAGAGCTTTGAACTATTCGCCGTACTGCTCATATAAAAACCTTTAATAGACTTAATCAGATTTTCAAACATTTTAATGAAACGCAGATGTTTAAACATGAAACCATTGTATTTGTTTCAGTTCTGTGACTGCTAAACACCAAAATCACATATCTTTTCTTGAAGTTTGCAGTTCATAAAGTACCGGTCATTTGTAGGTCCACAGACGCTAACGCAGCACAAGGTGTCAAGGTGTCAATGTCAAAAATAGGTGGCTCTAGTTCTATGTGTAAGTTAAATAAACGGCGGATGTCAAAAAAATAAGAAAGTCAGTCGAAACAAACTTTAATGGAAATCCAAAGGAAACGCAAAAGACCACAAATCTTGATTAATGGATCTTTATTCCATTATTCAATGCAGCAAGTCCATGTTATATTTTGTCTTTTAGGGTCACAATATAAATTTATAATAGAATAATTGAATTTACCATCTGACCCCACGATCCTGCTCCCACTGGTACCTCCTACTGTCAAGGGCAATTAATGGGGATCGAAGTTAATCCTTGCAATGTTGATCCTCTTCTGGATCTCAATATCCAACTATTAAGGCCGCAATTCCATTGATCTTATGGTCCTGGTGATAACATGTTCAGTGTGATTGGCGTTGGAGCCTTTTAAACTATTGAATTCCCTTTTGGGGAGCGCCCTGCAAAACTGAATACTGGAGATTCCTGATCCCTGCTGGAGCACCCTTCCTTGGGTTTGTGCCTTATGTAAGTTTGAGTATGAGGCTTTTCCCTTTAAGAGGAAACCTCTTGTGGCCATATCCTGGATAGCGACTGCTCTGGATTAAGCCGATCTTCAACCACCGCCTGTTACACATGAGAACTATGGAATACGTCTTTGGGATCCGATTTGCCCAGTGCCAGCGCTACCCGGTGGGGGTTCAGAGTGGGCCTCCAAAATGCAGGGAATGCCACAACATGCACCATCAATAATCGCCATGCAAGGGCTGTAGGTGGCAGGTTAACCCGTCACACTACACTTCAGTCTGAATGGCATTTCCCACACGGCCAGCAACAGCTCAGGGGAACACAAAGGAAACCCTTTCATGGAGGGAGACATTTAAATCCCACCTCTCCTCTCCAGCTAGTAAAGGTATGTGGCAGTACACTATCTGTTACTACTGATGTATTGCCTTCCTAAAGCCTGAAGTCTCTCTTTTAGGGCCATCATTTTCTATGTCAGTGTTTCTCAACCCTTTCCCTGGAAGCCTGCCGTGTCTGCTAGTTTTAGTTCCAACAGAGTGGCTGATCATTTGGTTTGGATCAATTAAGCAATCGAGCGCTCCGTTGACACCAAAACCAGCAGTCTAGTAGAGGCCACAAGATGGCAGTAACGTTACACCTCAATCCGATATTCTGTTCAATGCGGACATTACTTTAGGGCTCTGCGCTTGCATCATCTATATACTCAGGTATCTGCAGTTACCTCCTTATATTTCAATGCATTAATAAACCAATGAAAATAACAAATAGCCGATAGTAAAAGTTTTAAATGGGTATACAGGCAATGAATCCAGTGATCCAATACTGAAAAATCTCTGGGCTGACAAATCTATTAAACCAATGTATTTTGTTTCACACACACACACACACACACACACACACACACACACACACACACACACACACACACACACACACACACACACATATATATATATATATATATAATTCATTCATCATGCATAATCACAGAGGAAAGAAATTAATAGGCCTTTTCAAAGAGAAAATTCAGTCAGGTAAACATTCTTTAAAATCCATTAATTTTATTGACCTGTGCTTTGGAGACTTTTCACACACACGACACACAGCCAATTAACACCGCCGGCTTACAATCATCAATGCACTACAGTGTAATGATATACACTGAAGCACACATAGCCATGAACTGCAGGGAAAACTGTATGCAAATATCCGTCGACAGCTTTTTAGCCACGTACAGAAGATAACAATACAGAAGAGTAGTTAATGGGAATCTGGCATGCAATGGCAGGTACACCAGTGTTGTTAGAAATTAAGTTAGAAGTATCTGAATCGACACCTGAATGCAAAATGAGTTTAATGAGAGGGAGTTTAATGACTTTGAACTTCCAGGTGTTAATGTGTGTAAATTTAAAGCATCGGGAGCCACTTTGATTGATAAAATGGAAACGGCGTCAAGTGAGCTCATCAAAAAAGCATAATGTGCTCAAATAAATATTGGCTCCACCAATCTTTTCCCAAACGTGCCCAACGCCGATGTCATTCGTCATTTTGTACTTGTTCAGTCTTCCATTTTTAGAAGATTGCCAATTAAGAGTTTAAGAGCTTACCGGCGCGTGCCGCTGTTGGCTCGATTCAGATAATGCCAAAGTAAGACTGGCCCGGAAGACAACAAAAGGTATCCATAGTTTCAGCATGTTGGCAGGATGCTGCCTGCAGGAGCTGATTGCTGTGCTTTTCGCCGGTGTCACACTTAATAATGAACTGCCAGTTAACCGCATGGGATATTTTCATCATCTCTGTAACTAGGCTAGAATCTGTATTTTATTATCTGTGTCTGCTGTGATGGGACAACAAGTTATTGGCTTTTGTTCAGGTAATTTCCTTGCGCATTTTGAATGCTCTATTGGCAATAAATTCAGGAAGCTATTCTAAAAACTTGATTACTCAAGGGCACATCAAGGGTAGACGGTCTGTATGAATGCTCTGAACACGCAAAATAGACTTGACATAACCATTGCCTATTTCTACCCATGCAGAAGCATGGATTCTGTGGCTTCTTTCAATCCTTAGCTCAAATCAGGTGGAATGGGGAAACTGCATGCACAAATGGAAATGGAAGGAAATTTATCTCATCTGACAAAAATGTTGGTTCATACTATACCAGAAAGCATTTACTGCTGATGTTAGCTCCTGCCACTATTTCAACTTCGGAAGTGAGAACTTTGCTGCTTTGGCCGTGATCAGCCATGGAATAAGAAAATCATTTTTAGAACATTGATTAAACAATTTATTCATCTTCCATAACTTCTTATCCAAAGTAGTATGGCGGACACCAGAGCCTAACCCAGTGTGAGGTGGAGTATACCCCAGACAGGAGGCCAGTTGAACATGATATGCACTTTATTTAGTATTGACCTAGGCTGGGACCATATGAAAAAACAATGGATTTGTCTCCTGATTTTCTCCCAGTAGAATACATCGCTAGTCAAGTTTCACTGTGTTTTAGGATTATGGATTATTACACATCCTTGTTATTGATTGGTATGCAATAAAATATTCCTAAAGGCTGAAAAGAAAAAGAAAAAACAAACCTGATCTGGGGTGATATTGATACCAAGATTTTTTTTTTTTTTTTTAAAGGATGATTTACCACTGTTTGGAGATTTAATTAAAATTTTAAGAGGAAAATTCTCCTTCTTGTCATCAGGGTAAACCAAACTTAATTAATACTTCCTATGTGCAATGACACTAACAGGGTTCCGCACATGCAGAACACTCGTGGTACAGATCAAGAGAGATCAAATATGATGAAAAGAGGCAACCAATAACAATTTAAATTCTAAACATTCCAAGAAGGAGAGTTTATTTTTAAATTAACATTGCTTTCAAGCCTATTTTCATGGATCTGGTTGTCCATAGTTTCAAAGGCAGCCCTCGGGTCAACAGACACTAGAGCTGAGAGAGAAATTTAGTCGGGGAGTTATTTAAAAAAAAAAAAAAAAACATATATCAACAGTGCTGTCTCTGCTTGACCGTACATGTCGAAACCCAAGAGCCGTTAACCTACAGTTAAGGCAAGCAGAAAAGGTCAGGTATAGGCCTAGGGTTCTTACGATTTGGGTCAATATCGTTTTTTTTTTTATGTTGTAGTGGGCATAATTATGGTTAATTTAAGGAATTTGAGGACAAAGCCAGGGAATAAGAATGCATTAGCCATGTTTAATATAACTTGAGGGAGTACAGGGATATGCCTGCTGATGTCGACTTTCGCTGAATTGGATCGAGTTAACAGGCCAATGAATTAGAGAGTGTAATTAATCTTGTTCATGTAGTTCCATCGGATGGCAAAATTCAAGACATTCTCCGGTTAAGGAGGACTTTAATAAGCCCCTGTGCAGGCTTCAAGTCTTCTGTACAGGAGGGGGTTAATATTTTACCCTTTTCACAAGGCCATAACCATAGCGTGCTGGGGAAAGCTCAAATGAGCTGTAATTAGTTTTGTTTTTAATTAGCTTTAAAGGGAATCTAGGATTGTTTTTTTTACTTGATTAGTTTTAATTTTTTTTTGACAATCTCGTAAACTAGAGGGCATATTTGTGCTAAAATTGCTTTCGTCGCAGTGAGGAACATTTAGTTGAATGCCGTTTGGTTTCTATTTTACAGCAATCTTAAAAATACCATGAAATACCATGTTTTTTTTGTTTTTTTTTCCGGTTATCACATCAAAAAATGACTTCACTCTACCCTGCCAACAACGGGGCGACTTGTTTGACCACTGAAAACTTGGGGAACAGGCCAAAGGTAGCTGCAACCCGAAGGTGAATACCAGGTGTGTGCCAAACCCCCTCATAATCACATCCATGGTCATATCCGTTTTTCGCACTTGATAGTCATGATCAAACTGAATCTTAAGCGGAAACATTGCACATTAAATGCCCAAAAAGGATGCCCAATTAGGCTAATACCTCAGGTGTCTTGGCATGTAGGATGTGCCTTCACTCAGTCACAAATGTGTTCTAAGGCAAGAAACGACAGCACACAGGATTATTTAGACCCAATGAATTACCAGTGACAAAATAATCATGGGGTGGCTGCACTGCCCTGAATGAGTTCTCGACCCAGAGTTAGACCAAGAGGAGCTGAGGGCCAACCGGGACTCACCGGGGTGGAAACCATGGTTACCATGGGGTAAGTTTAAGTCAGTTCTGTCTTCTGTCAGTTCGAACTGGCAGTTGTTATTCAGTTCAAAGTGTCTGGCATACACACAGTTTTATTTATTCAAAAAGGAAAATAAAAAAAATCAGTTCAAGTGAAAAGCGGTTTGATGAGAAAAATCTCATGAATCTGCTGAATTTTGGAGACGGGGCGATTAGAAAAATCTGAGAACAGTCCAGCTCAACTTTATGAAACTGATGCCTCACGTTCTTCTCATTACATGCCCTCATTAAACGTCTGTCAAGGGATCCGAGAATATGATGCCAACGGTGATCCTTACCTGTGTACATGTTAGCAGGTATTATAGTGAGCATTAAATCATGTGGACGTGAAGGGGAAAGTGATTCCAATAAACACAAGATCAGCTGCTTTGGTACCTTTCTTCTGGTTGAAATAAACTTCTAACTTCTGATTTCAGGACTCACTACACAACGATCAAGGATTTGAATACTTACCAAAAGGGGAATTTACTTTACATCTAAATGTAAAAACAAATAGCAAATAGAATTCTATACAAATAATTATCATGATGCTGAAATTTTTTCTGTCATGGAAATCAATGTTCGACAAAAACAAGGAATTTGAGTGTACACTTTCAAAGAAAATCCTTACAGAACTTGTATTAATGGTTTAACCATAATTCAACTCAGATTGCTACTTCTGGCTACTTAAAAATATTACTTCAATTATTTTTATAATTAAAGACGTTTTATTTGTCTTCACAGTTCCTGAGCAATCGAACGCTGTATGCCGTGAATGACATTTCCATTACCTCTGAACCATGCGTACTATTACGCAGATGTTATTTGTCTGTATTTAGATTCATTTGGATTAATGGCCAAAACTGAATGAAATATCCGTGGCACCATGGCGACCAATAAAAAAGGCCTCTGTTCATGAGCTGATGCAGGGAAAAAAAAGGGAAATAGGATTGTTCACAATATGGTCTGCTTTAATTCCATCACAGCTAGGTTTATTGGCAATGCGTGATCCACAGAACACACACCTTTTAAAAAAATTATTTGTTCATGAAAGTCTGGAATTGGCAACTCATTGGAATCTGATACCAGACCGGTGACAGGTTTTGATTTATCTCTGTCACTCCTTTGCATAATACACATGTATAAGCTCTTTCTTAATAAAATCACTATAAAATCCTAATGATGAACAATGCATTCATTAATTAATTTCAAAGACAGCAAAAAAGTCTCTTTATTCACAGAAATAAAGTGACTGTAAATTAATCCAGAGAATGGCTTTTTGTTAGAAAGTAGAAATCAGAATATTAAATTTGCTTTATGTCTCACTGTCATTGGATGTATCAACATCTAAAACGTGTTTACTGACAGGTTACTTACCTGAGGCAACTTTAGTTGGCTTTTGCTTCTTGTTTAGTGCATTTTATGACTTTAAAAAACATAACATGCATGCCCTTATTTAAACGTGGCTTTGTGAAGAACATGATCAAAACTTCACTGTCTTTGGTCACAGTTCAGTCCCTGGCACTGGAAAATGTCTGATTTTCTACCTGGAACCAGTTACGCTGCCTGGAGCTTAAGGAAGTCAAATGAGATAATCAAGTTTTGTCATGGAGTAGAATTCAAGAATTTCCTTAAAATGGGAAAATTGTACTGTGCAGTCCTTTTTTTAAATATATATATATTTTATTGATCTGCTGTGTTCCATCACATCAACACTGATATAATACATTCTGTTCTTATTTTGTGTCCCATGTAACATTATTTTGGGATTTGCAATAAGCACTGTGTAAGTATAATGTGTGTGATCACTGAAGAATATTTATAATTCAAACTTTTCAGGATGGTGAGTCGATGCGAGTTATAGAAAAGATTAAGATCTCAACCGATAAATAATTTATTCAGTTATATTTTATATATGTGTACACGCAAGTTTTGGTCCAAAACGACCTTGCTCATCGTATCGTAAGTGTGGAAACAGGTCTTATTTTCTTTAACTAAAAGACAAGAAAATTCTTCCTACAGATAGCAAGAATCCCTATATCAAATAACCTGGCAGAACTAAATTAATTGAAACTCTTTATAATTAAGTCTCATGCTTATCATGAAATTTAATAGTTTTGATGTATACACAATAGACATGTTGTCAATCACCACGCAATCCTCTTTATATGACTGTGGCAAAAAAATGAAGAACGAAAAAAAAAACATTTCCTCTCTATCTATCATCCATAAGACATTACTTTGCGGACCAGAGTAATTCCAACAGAAAAGAAGAACATTGAAGATTTGGATGGAAAATAATGCACCAAACCAGACCATACTAAATCACAGAATGGGTGCAAACATGACATGGGACAGACAATTGTTTTCACGCATTAACAGGAAGATAAGTGGGAAAGGTTTCGAGAGCCGCAGAGTGACATCAAATTATTCTTGGCTGCTCAGAACACTCCAATTTTCTTTTCAGATTCATTGACGAAGCTCAGGTGTGGCTGCAAGATATTCTCTACCCAACCTTAGGTCTGTCATTCTTCCTCTTATGAGCGCCGGGGAATTGTAATTTAAAAAAACGACGCCTGTGGCCAATCAGCACGGAGTGACGGGTCACGCCTCACACACGGCCGAGCATTCTTGCGATCCACCAGTTGCAGGGCATGACGATCTGGCAGATCACGCGCCCGCCCTGGTAGTAGTACGGGTAGGGCCAGAAGCCCCCCAGGGGCTCATGGTACCTCTGGCAGTAACGGTAACCTCGGCGACAGTGCTGGCAGCAGTACCCCCTGTCGTCCAGTCGGTTGTCAAGCTCGACCCCGATGTCTCTCTGGAGGGAGACAACAGAACAGGATTAAGGCACAGCATTGTCAGATATGGTGGGGAGACCAGCAAACCGAGGCTTTATAGGTTTATATAGGTGGCTAGTACAACATCGTTGTCATTTCACATACAGCAAACTAAAATTATTATGTATCTTAGCTCTGGAAGTGGACTGTCTCTACTGCTTACTATCTGTTTAAAGATATAATGTATATATATATTTATATAATCACTACCATTGTGTCGCTAGATTTCATTCTTCATTGCTTCCTGCTTCCTCTATCAAGTCTGACAGACCCTGGATTTTGTCAGTTGACACTATGCATTATAATTCCGTTTTAAAGAGGAGATATGCACGATGGACAAGATGTTCAACTAGAACCAGAGTTTCTGAGGAAAGAAGGAGAAAAAGTACGGAGCAATACTTAAATTCTTAAATAACCGAACAAGACTAAATTGGACAAAGGTGCCCACGTCAATTTTAAAAAGAAACACTTAATCCTTACAGCACAACACATGAGTGCAATTGAATAACAAAAACCTCATCAAACAGAAAAAAAGAAGAAAAAAAACATTTAGAATGAAAAAAACTGATAGGGTGCACAGTTACTTGTTGAGTGGTGTTTAGTTTTGTTAGTTGAATTGTGTGCAAAGGACTACGTGTCCCCAGCCTCATCCATAGGAAATTGGTTTCAGCTGCAGGGGATCAATCGGCCATACGTGGAAACCGAGCGGCATAATCATTGTGGTCCTCTTGCCGTTCAGTCCAAAAATGGCACCACCCCAATGCAACTCAATGGCAGAGATGCCATTGTCCCTGGTATGATTCATATGGTTACCATTCCAGCATGATTTTCCTGTTTTGAAATTACTCTTAAATATTCACATTCAAACCTAAAATGAAGAAATGTTATTGCTTTACTTGGAAACTTTGGTTATTTGGCCAATTCACTTTTAGATAGGACATGAAGATGAAAATGAACTCACGCAATATCCTATCACACCAGGCTCGATAGGAGTCCAGTTGTCTAGTTGATCTTGGTACGTGATGGTAGAAATTTAAAAAGGCGAAAAGTCAGGGATATTTGAACCATGTTTACTTTGGGACGCTGATTTACTCGGAACGTAGATAGTAAGTGGATTTTCACTGGCTACCCATCACGGATGAAGGTTAACACATTTCTTTCTCACAATCTACTACATTTGGAATCAAACTTCCAATTCAGTAGGCTACCTGAGTTCTTCATGTTACCTCCTCTCCTACAACCACTTTATTGTTTAAGATATACCTAAAATGTTGATATTTGATCTGTTGATATCGTTAGTCCGGCTTTTATTTGTTAGTATTACTTTATATAATGTAGGCTACCCATTAAGGCAACAGCAGTGTCTGTGTATGTACTTTAGCCTTGGATAACAAAACCGATTTCTGTTGCGAGTGTTTTATCAGTGAGCGTTGCCTTTGTTGCTGGCAACATCATTTCTGATGCTAAGGTAAGTTCTTGTGTGCTTCACGTTGATTAGACCAAATATCACATAGTTGTAGTAATCTGTTCCAGTGCTATGCTCCATGGTGCCACAAGACGAAGGCATTATTTTAATAGTAGTTCATGGTGCGAGCGAATGGACAGGCAACTCAAGATGGTGACCAGGAAGTGTGCATTTTCATGGTGGCCACAAGGTAATAGGACGTAATCGCCAGACTTCTAGAAGTCTAGATCTATTTACGGTCATTGGCTACCTAATGCAGTCTAATGTTCAGCCAATCACTCTGTGTCAATAATGAGCCAAAATATCATATAGTCGTTAACACTAAATCTGTAATCGTGAAACATGAGGAATCAATTACAGTCCAGACCAGGCTCTAAAATTCAGCTCTTGGAAAAAAATACTGCTTCTCCTAAACAGCGAAATATACAAAAAGATAAAAAAATAAACAATAAAAAAACGGCAAGTAAATTCATGTTGCCTTTTCAAATTTCAGTGTTTTTCTTCACAAGCTTGATTTTAAGTAGATGGGACAGGGTAATATGTGGTGAAAATGCAACCCAAACAATTGAGCTGAACAACAACAGCACCATTAATCGGATGATTAAAATTTAGAGCATGAGAACAGTCTCATTGACTTGCTCCAATAAACACCAGCCAGCAGAATCACAAGCAGCAGAAGGGCCCTCAGTGCACCGCTAAAAAAATGTAAAAAAGGTAAATAAATACATAGAAAAAATAAACAATAAAAAAATCATTCCATTGGGGACCTTCAAACTAGCTCAGCTAGTTATGGTGCTTGCCTGAACGCAAGCTGGATCCAGTGGCCCAGATATGGCATGGTTGTAATACTCTGAAAAATGACCGATGCTGGTTTTTGGGGCCATCAGGAGCGTGAAGGGGTTTTAAAGGAGAACATTTATATGCTTGGATGGTACCTTGCATTGTGTGCTGCAGGTAGCTAAAACTTTCTAAGGCATATTTAGAAAGACATAAAATCTGATTTATGAATCCAAACATGACCATTTCTGCCAGTATTAAAGATTGTTTTTCTTTTTATGTTTGGAACTGCAATATTTTGTGTGTTTTCTCCCCAAATTAGAATCGCCAGATGGGATAATGAATCTCTGCTTGTTGCTACAAATTCTGCCACTACTCACGGGGAGGTGGAGAAGGTAGTCAAACGGGTCTCCTCGCCTCCTCCCCAGGCCTCTCAGTCACAATATGGTGGAGAGCCAAACTCTCCCATAGGTGTTCGATTGGGTCTAGATCTGGTGACTGCGAAGGCCATAGCATATGACATCATTTTCACACTAATCAAACCATTCAGGCATACTTCATTTGAAATGTTTTTTTTTTACGTTTGTTTGGGTTTTTTGTTTTGGTGACATAGGCAGATGCAGCTTCCTCCTATCGGATGAGTGGCGGTTACCTATGTATTTTTATTTTTTTGGTTTTGATTTAGGTTTGTTTTTCACCCCCAACGCTCTCTCACTTTTTCTAAGGCCTGGCCCCTTAGTCTATATACAAACCTAGGGAGTAATTAACACTTGAAGAGCATGATGTGTTGATTAGGACTATTAGGACTATGTCAACATATAGTCAAAACATATGGAAATTTTGGTCTAAAAAAACAACAGCTTTACAGAAGTTGTTATCAACAGTCCTATTTGCAGAGTTTCATTGACAGAATGGCTGGTCTGAGTATTTTCACTATAATATAAAAACGATGAGCAAGTCAACTCTCCAATGTCTACACACTCATGAAAATGATAAAGAAACTAGAGAGGCAACCCCACGGTGGAGTGCAAGGGGAAGGACAGAGTAGCCACTCCAGACTGTGTTAGTTGAGGGAGAGAGTCTGTGTTCTGTAACACAGAACACAAAACTGTGTTCTGTGTTCTGGACACATTTGTTAACAAATGCAGAAAGGGGAGTTGGTTTATGGGGATTGGCTTGTTATTCTCCCTCCACAGGACAAGTCTTGTCTTGAGAGAGAGCCCAGGGGCCCAAACATTGTTAATATGGCAATGCTAATGTTGTCATACCAGCATGACAGAAATATTAAGGAACATCCAGTTAGAACTGACATTGTGTCCTTTACAGCCTTGAAAGAAACCTTTTCTTGGAGACAGACAAGAAGTAGCACATCTTGCATTCATCATTCCAATCATTCCAAGTGTTGAAATCAGATGCCCCAAATCTTTACAGATTCACCAATGTTCACGGTGCATGTCAAAAGGAGTTTTTTTAAACGATTTTTCTTGTAATATATATGCACTATATCAGTTACATTTTGAGGAAACTAAAATGGGTTTTGTGGAGCACTTCAGAAGTATCTCTATGATGAATTTCGAGTTCCTGGTAGCCAGGGAGTTTAAGGGTGTGGTCTAGAAGCAGGTCAAACAATCTCAGAGGCTCCTCCTACAGAATGTAGGCCAAGTACCTTTCCACAATTTCTCAAATGCTTTCCCTCAAAAGGTCAGCCCAATATTTCCACAGAACTCTGATATCTGGCACACTTATTAAAATGTATGACTGCCAGGAAGAGATTCCAAAATATAAACACCTCCCTTTGCCAGCCAGGCAACTCTGTTGAAGCCGAGGGCAGTGGCTAACGCTTTTTGCTAATTTCCTTCAAGCGTCTGCCAAATTTTTAATTTCTTAACCCAATCGTTTCCATTACGTAATGATTCAACACTAAGAATGTGGGCAGTAAAAAAATGTAATCTTTGGTGGAGATTTCAGTCCAGGTCCGAGGATGTCTAACTATCTTCTGGTGTCTTCACTCATGAACAGTCTGGAACCTCTTGCAGCCTGGCAAAGTAATTCAGATGGACTGCTAAATGTGGGATTTTATAAATGGAACCCGCCTCCCCATGTGGCTTTTAAGTACACAGCAATAAGAACCCAGTGTGTCCATTATTATCATGAAATGGATAAGTTCTTGCTGGGAGAAGAAGGCTTCAGTATCACTGAGGATGAGCGTCACACTCTCAACCTGGCATAAAAAAAGTGATGAAAAGAGAAAAAAGAGAATAGAAGAGAGTCAGGAGGTTTCCTGTCCGCTCCATGCCTGGCACTTATTTTTAATAGACCTTCCAGCTGCCACGAACCTCTGCGATTTCATGAAAGGTGTAGTCTTTGATGAGGGGGGGAAAAAGCTAGAAGACTTCAAAAGGCTATATTAATTAAACCAGGTTACTCAAGCCTGAGTGGTCTTAGTAAGTGTGTTGCGTGAACCTTACACTACCTTTGCATTTGTTATTGAAATCTGCTTTTGCCAAGCACGCTGGTCTGTAACACGACACATTTTCAGCCCAAATGGAATCCTTCAGCACCGCCTCACAAAAACACCTGTTCGTGTTAGTATGTGTGGGACTGTGTCCACAGTGATTAATCTCGAACTGAACTGGTGCACTCTGCTCATTTGCATAAAAAGGAAGGTATTTGTCCTCCTGAGTATTTCATCTTGGTAATTAAGACAAGATTAATAAGTTCGTTCATACATTAATGAGAAACCTCAGGGAGGATTTTTTTTCTCCAGCAAAGGCTAGCAGCGTGTGCCCTAGAAAAGTGAGAGAGATGAGACCAGGAAGGGTTGAGTAGGGCCGGGGGAAAAGTATGTTGTCTTTGAAGGCTTAATATTCCTCTCCATTAACAGAGAAAGTTGAAGGCAGTTTAATTGAACAGGCCTTACTTTAACAGATATATAGTGCAACTTCGGCGCCCTATAGCCTACTTCATGAATGTCAGCACCAATTAATGAATTACTTCCCACAAAGAGAGCATTCGCATATCAAAGCAAGCCATGCCCTTGCCAGAACTGCTCCTGTGACTCTAAACGTACGTAGTCATTGACTGGCAGGTGGTCCAGTACGGCTCGGGTCTGACGGTGACCCTTGACTCTCACGAAGGCGGATTCTGGCTCCTCCTCTCCATCCTCGATGTCGTGAAACCCCACCTCTGCAACAATGTGTTTGGGGGGGGGGGGGATAAAGGGGGTGGCTTGTGAGGAAATGTTTCGTTCATATTTTGCATACTCTCTGATGTGCTCTTAGGGTTGCTAAAATACACAGACCTGTTTAACTAGACATGAATTCAACTTTAAACAGTAAACTGTTGAATTAAATTGCCAATAAATAACAAAACAAAGTTACAGTATTTCTTATACCTGTGCAGTCACCCTGCCAAAGTGATTAAGGCGACTGGATACCTCGCTGTGAACAAAGCTTCAACCCTAATTCTGCACACAAGTACAGGTCCCCTGTCTGTAAATAAGACCTTCATGTGAAGTCGAAAGTGCTGCTGTTGCATAAAAATGCATTAATGCATAAAAATGCATAAAAATTAACATACAATATTCACCATTAAATGCATGATACTCTGGGAAAGTGATTAATACAATATAGAGAACATTGCACACTTTATTT
This sequence comes from Hiodon alosoides, assembly GCA_025775065.1. NCBI lineage: Eukaryota > Metazoa > Chordata > Actinopteri > Hiodontiformes > Hiodontidae > Hiodon > Hiodon alosoides. The sequence goes on from JAOYSI010000927.1 coordinate 17,543, forward strand.
AAATAAAGATTTGTTGATTGCCATGAATGGGGGGGGGGGGGGGGGGCGCGCGCCGGGCGCGCGGGGGGACAATGGTGGAGCTCGGAAGGATAAATAGGTTTGTAT
>JAOYSI010000928.1:0-17646 GCA_025775065.1 Hiodon alosoides
CCCAGCTAGTGTAAATGTGTTGGTGTGTGTTAATTTCTGTACCCAGCTAGTGTAAATGTGTTGGTGTGTGTTAATTTCCCAGCTAGTGTAAATGTGTTGGTGTGTGTTAATTTCCCAGCTAGTGGGATGTAATGTGTAGATGCAGCTACAGATAATCGCCACCTGCGGGGTGGAGGGTGCACCAGGCCACATCTGCTCTTTGTGGGGGTGCAGAGTAGCCAGAGAGAGAGAGAGAAAAAGAAACCCTCTCATTTCCTGTCACTCCCTGCCACTTGTTAGCTGGCCGAGCAGACGAGGGCAAACGCAGGCCCCGGGTGCTGAGACGCTTGAACCCTTGCCCCTGGGTTTCGCTCAGGCTCTGACAGTGACTCTATCTGGAGGCCCTTGTCTGGCCTTTCAGCCCCCATCCTAGATTTGTTATCGCGCCGCTACAACCGTCTCTTTAGAGGAGCAAACGAGAACGTGCCACCTCGTTGGCGCCGGCGTGGACGTGCTCGGGGTAGGAGAGCGAGGGCCGGGGGCGAGGGCCAGGCGTTGACCGCTTTAGCCCTGGAAGGTGAACTGTGAGTCTGTTGTGTTTAATAGGCCGTGGCTTCCCAAACGCCCATTAAATTCCCCGGATGGAGCCTTTTTTTTCAGGCAGTGACGAGGAAACTGGAGGAGCCCCACACGCTATTCAGTGCTTATCACCGTGTTTGAGAGTAACACACATCAGGGTCTGGCTCTGCTCTGCTCTCCCTTAGAGCGCAGGTCGGGCTGGGGCTGGGGCTGGGCTGTTTTCCACAGGAAGTCACGCTTCGTCACGATTCCCACCTCACACACATGTCATTCTCGCTTCGCCCGTGTTTTAACCTGGCTATATTTATCAGCGAGGAAGGCCTGGGTGAGAGGCCTGCGCGGACGGGGTGGCTGGTGATTTATCCACTGTGTATGTCCGTAAATACGCACCACCCAAAGCTATGTGGGGGGTTGTGTTCGTTAGTTTACCCGCTGCGAATGTGTGTGTAATTTTCCTCCCCTTCTTCGTTTTGTGCTTGCACACGCACGTGGTGATTCTGTTTGTTTCTTTCCTGTGAGCATCAGCCGTTTCTCATCACACGGGCCTGGCTGCCGTGGAAACGTGCTTAGCTCTGCAGAAAGCCAGCCGAGCTTGGCGTCGCACGTGTTCTTCTCCGGCCCTGCCTGGTAAGGGTGAGACGGGGGTGTTCACCAACCTCTGAGAGAGCGTGTGTGTGTGTGTGTGTGTGTGTGTGTGTGTGTGTGTGTGTGTGTGTGTGTGTGTGTGTGTGTGTGTGTGTGTGCTTCTTCCTGTGATGCACACAAAAGGCATGCTTTAATCAGAAGTGCCATTGAAAAGCGTCTGCCTGTGGGCTGACCGCTGAAAGAAGTTCCAGGCGGCAGGCTAGGCACCGGAAGTGACTGTTTCTGGGTAGAGTCTCGCTGAGCACGCTTGACCTGACGGCCCTTCCCAGCGCTAGCCTCAGGGACCAGACTGCCATTACTACTGAAGCCCGGTAAAACAGCCCCATTTCTGTTTCCTTAAAAGGAAGTGGTGGTTCTGGGCCTCCCACTCCCTCCCATACCCCTGGCCCCGCCCTCGCCCCAGAGGAAAGCGGAGCTGAGCCATAAGACCCAGCCCCTTTCTCAGGTGGCGTTGTCTGAGGAAGCTTCAGATTCAGCTGGCTTCCAGGCCTAAACCGCTCCCCTGTGGCGTTATTGGCTGTGAGCTGGGCGACCGGCCGAGCCGTCTAACATATGGCCCCAGACAGCATAAGTTCCTCACCAGCCAGGGAGGTTAATCCTGCCAGCACCGTAGCTTCTGAGGGTTGGGTGACTTAACTTCCAAAGGTCTGCAGGTTTGAACAGTTTTTACCAAGTTTTATCCCACCATCCCACCAATTATCATCATCAAAGTAAGGGTTTGCGTAGTGCTAGGAACAGTGGAGGAGAGGGTATGTGGCACACATTCAGCCCATTACGATGGGGTTCTGGTAGCTGCTGTCTTCTCTCTGCTTCTGCTGAGCAGACTCCCATTAACGCCGCATGTTCCTGGACTGCTGTCTGGCCAACCCTGCCAGGGGCGTGCAGGGCCTTTATGGGGGGCGGGGGGCATGTCCCCCTATCTGCTAGTAAATAAAAGGGAGTGTGAGTCTCATCCCTGGAAGTTTGGCGTTTTTCCTCATTAGCTGTCCCCCAGTGTGAAGCAGAGAGAACGATCTGGTGCCTGGGAGGTGTGGGCCAGGATAAACGCCACATGGCTGGGATGTCCCTCAGAGGGGCCGTGCTGGGGAAGGCCTCGCCTCGCTCTTCGCGTAAACGCGGTCTGGACGCTCTCTATCTGCACTCACACTTGGTGGTTCCTCCGGTAACCCTCCTCCACCGCTCTGACATGGCGTGTCCTCACAGTGGTCCTTGCGTCACAGCGCTCTCTGTTGTCTGTTTCCACAGTTCCTCCCTGTCTTGCTCCAGTGACAGTGGGAGGCAGATGCAACCTTGTGGTTACATTGTCAGATTCGCTTATGTGACGATTAGCCGGCTGACCTCCAGCGCACCCAGATCCACATGACCCCAGGCACCCCCGCCATGTTGCATGTTCCATGTTGGAACACTAGTTGACGGCCTAGTCAGAGGATGTCCCGTGACCTCAATAACCCTTTAACCTGTGTCCGTCTAACAGCGTTTTCAGTCAGCATCAGACTCTCTGTGCTCTGGTTCACCAGCGCTGTGGATGATGATGATGATGAGCCCATGCTGGTGGTCGCTTCGTGACGTTGAACTTGTCGCTCTCGAACCCGAGCCTGCTCCCACCCCTAACGTGGTGCGAGGTTGCACGGATCGCTGCGTGTTTGTGGTAACGGCGAGGAGCCAATGGCACGCTCCGTCCGCTTTCTCCGGCCGCTCGAAGCCCTGGAGTGGCACCTATGGACATGAGCGGGCAGAATCCTGTGATGTGGGACCGCCACTGTGTGATGTTGTCAGTGGGCTTGTGGTTTCCACCCCCACCTCCACCCCGGCGGTGGTTTGTTTGGCCTCGCTGCTGGCTCTGGAGGAAACGCTACGCGGCGTGTGTGTGCTCACAGGAACTCGTGCCTTCTCTCTCCCCCACCTCTCTGGTCTGGCAGAGCACATCAGTTTCCTGTGTGGGCCGTTCTCACGCGGCGCCGAGCCCTCTTGACAACAACAGCGGAAAAGAGACGGGGATGCATAAAAGAGTCTGCTTACCCAGTTACCCAAGAGCCCCTTAAAAAGCCTGGCCGCTCCACTCTCCTGCCGCTTGCCCCAGGCCCGCGCGGTGCATTCTGGGAAGGGATAGCCTGGGCACCCGTAAAGATGCAGTCCCTGGAGTAACCCCTGACCCCCTTCCCTTGTTCCGTCACAACCTTGGGCTGCAGCTGCTAAAAACAGTCCCAACAAGAGTGGCAAAAAGCCTTTTTAAAAATATGGAATACATTGCATTTGAAATCTGTCCTCGGCAGGGCAATTTGGGGAAAATTGCATGACCCCAACCCCCAAGAGTTTTATTTGACAACAGACCAATTTAAACAACTGTCTGGGTTAGTCGGAAACACAACACCGCATGACAGGATTTTTGTGGACCCCCCCCCACCCCCGTCCCATAGAAAGAGATTTTTACCAGCAGGCCGCTGTAGGATGAAATGTAATGAATTTCTTGGCCTCAGGCGAAATAATTCTGAGATGACACAAACCAGATCTGATGGGCACTTAGGGGTATACTAGTAGATCTTTTAAAGCGCTGTCGCAGAATCGAGAACTCTGGTCTCTGTGTCACAGTGGTCCTCCCCCACGGCTCGCTCCGTCCAAATTGCTTTCCAGGTTGATTTTATTTCTTTTCAGCTGGGCTGCCTCTGTTTAAAGGCTTTCAATGCCCCCCCCCACCATCGCTGCTGCTGACCCATCACGGGGCAGCTCCTTCAACTGGCGGTCGGCCCAGACTGGGACGAGGAGCCCGCTCGTGGAGTTTAATCTCCCCCGCCCCCTTTGAGCGCTTGAGAGGACGCTGGCCCGGGTGAATGAGCAGACCTGCTGCGGCTTGGCCGGCATCGGGTCATTGTGAGCGCGTGAAAGGCTCTCTGGTCCCTTGTTAGTTTTAGTTCTTTTACGAGGAGAGGCTGTGCTGTCACGCGAGGCTCAGAAAGCCCAACGCCCACGCCCCCCCTTGGAGCGCTGCGCTGTAAAAGTGCGTCTGACCCTCGGGTTCCATCCCCTCTGAAGATTTCTCCTTTCCGAGTGATGGAAAAGACAAGCTATTAATTGTTAGTTTAATTTGAGTGGTTTTTACGTGGGAAGTTGATGCTAAAAGGGTATTCACAGACGTATTGAGTTAAAACAGGGTCTTAATTACTCAGTGTAATACGGGCTGCAGAAAGCCCTTTTAGCCCCAAAGGAGATGCACGTAGTAGGATCTCATTACAGGCTAATGTCCCAGCGGAACGTCTGCCCCTTGTGATTTAACTAGAAAGCTTCGGCGTTACAGTAATTAAGTCTGAGACCCAACCCCGGGTGGGAGACTGACAGCCTCCCCGGGAACCCTCCTCCAGTACCCCTCTCCTTAGCTGGAATTTGTCTAACGAGGAGCTTGTGTTTCACTGGGACATCGATCTCCTCCTGTGTCGGTGGTTTGAGACGGCAGAAAAATAAATTTAAAAACTCACGGCATTGTGTGCATGTTTGTTCCTCTACCCCCCCACAGAGATTACGGAGATTATCGACCAAGTACAGGACGGAGAAGATTTATCCCACCAACGTTGGCGAAAGAGAAGAAAATGTGAAAAAGAACAGATACAAGGACATACTGCCATGTGAGTATTGCGGGCCGGTGACCCCACTGGGATACTGAGTAGTCAAAGTCACTTTAGTGTCTGCGCTCTAGGCTAGGTGAACAGGCCTCCTGTGTGGATTCTGTTTCGGAGCGGACTGTAGTCTCTCCTTCAGTGCCTCGTGTTCAGTTTTCCTCTTAGGAGCTTTTGTTTTTAAGCACATGTGAAACATGAGTTTACTTTAGGCTGTAGTCAGGATGATGCTATTCAAGACCGTCTGTGCCGCCCTGATGGTCTCCCCGTCTCCCCCACAGTCGACCACAGCAGGGTCAAAGTGTCATTAAAGACCTCCAATCAGGACACGGACTACATCAATGCAAACTTCATTAAGGTATGGTCACTCTGATTTCAGGGGTGGGGATGTGCCTATGGTTTCTCATGGGGGGGGGCTGCTGATTACTGTTATTGTGCAGGTCACTCTTTTCTTTGGCCCCCGCCTTACAGGTGAGGAAATGTTTTCTGCTTCCTTGCGCCTAAATGACTGTGATGCAGGATTGTTTGGGTTTAGAAAATCCTAGCAAAACGATGGAATCAACCCCCGGCTAATTCGATTGTTCGACGAGCTCGGGAATTGAGAGCCGCGGGGAGATCGATCAGTCTCCTGCTTCTTTCTGTAACTCGCTGAGTGGGTTACAAGCAGATCTCTCTCTCTCTCTCTCTCTCTCTCTCTCTCTCTCAGTGCAAACTGACCGCATGGTCATGGGGCTTTGAGGAAAATCCTTTGCGCGGGTGTTTTGAGGAAGTAGGAATTCCTCTGTTTGACATGAGCTCCAAGGCCCTTGTGGAGATGGGAGTGTTGTAACGGAGCACGGCCATTGGCTGTCTGACCCGGATGGTCTTCCCTTTTCTCTCTCAGGGAATGGATGGCCCCGAGGCCTACATCGCCACCCAGGGGCCACTCCCCAACACCGTCATCGACTTCTGGAGGATGAACTGGGAGTACCACGTCGTGGTGAGTCCAGGTTACTCTGTCTGGGGGCAGGGCAAGCTGGGATTTCTCTGCTAACCAAAGGCCCAGATGACATTTATTTATTTATGGGTTTTATGTGCGACACCAGGCATTCTGTGTTTGAGTGTTAACCCTGAAGCCTTGATTGAAACCTTGCTTGGCAGGCCTCCCTCCATAACCACATTGTATTTGTTGGCTCAATAGTGGCACCCCACTTCCGCGCTGCATTTTCCTATAACAAGGTGCCTCAGATGCAGTCTGCAAGCATGCCCTCAGTGACCAATTATTTCATGTCCTTCCAGGACAGTGAATTACGTTACGTTTACGTTTGAAGAAACGTCTGTGGCAACCACCTACTCTTTTGTATGAGAGCGAAAGCTTGCTTTGTCTAATGAGATCTTCCTGTTTCGTTCGCAGATCATAGTAATGGCGTGTCGAGAGTTCGAGATGGGACGGGTAAGGGCTCAGTCTTTTACTGCGTTAAGCTCTTCCCCTCTCCTGAACGTCCCACTCATTGTGACAGGAGATTGGAGAATCTTCCTCTGGCTGCTATAGCTTCTATCTACTGAATGAAATAGAGATTCAAAGAGTGTTTTCCTCTGAACGCTGTTTTTCAATGGTGTTTGTTTAATGTCGTGCGCAGAAAAAGTGTGAGCGGTACTTCCCCCTGTTCGGCGATGAGCCCATGTCTTTTGGACCATTCAGGATCACCTGTGTAAGTACGGTCGGAGTGTGTGGGCAGAGCAAGGCTGTCCGTCAGATTTGAACAGTAATTTCTACTGGAATTCTGGATGTCTTCCTGATAATCGTCTCTGATATTTTACTTCACCCCTTTCTTGGGGGATAAAACGCTTCCGTAGAATCAAGCACCGAATGACTCTCTGTTGCTGATATTTCAGAAGGGCCATGAGTTTTTTTTGGTTTTTCCGGTTTGCACGAGAGACGCGCTTCTCTTCGTTTGAGTCTCAGCAGTTGCCCAGTCGGCACTCTTTAGTGTATCCTGCAAACGTTAGCACAGACGGCTAGTTAAACACAAATTTGTTCCCGCTTTGTTCCAGAGCGTTGACCGGCCACGAGGTTATGCTTGAACCTACGACCCAGGAAATGACTAGCTTCAGACAGCCTACGTTTAGTCAATATTAACAATGGTATACGATGTTCTACTGCTGTCAAGAAGCTGGTTTCGAACCACTCCTATAATTACCTCTCGGCTAGTTTGGAACTAGCGTGGGGCACTACAGCATTGATCTTGGTTTAAGACTGCTGATTTGCAGTTTGAATGTTTCACATAATATTTGCACTCAGGACATGTAATGTTTCTGCTTTCAGGAATCGGAACAAAGTAGAACCGACTATTTCATCAGAACGCTGACTGTGGGGTATCAGAATGTAAGTTCCTTGTTTGGTTTTGTTTTGTTAAACTTTAAAAATAAAATAAAAAGTATTTCAGCCTCTGTGAAATTTGACTGTGCTTGTGTCTGATCCCCCCCCCCCTCCCACCTCCTCCCAAAAGGAGACCCGCAGGATAACGCAGTTCCATTACATCAACTGGCCTGACCATGACGTGCCCTCCTCCTTCGACTCCATCCTGGACATGATTGGCCTGATGAGAGAATACCAGGAGCACAACGACGTCCCCATCTGCATCCACTGCAGGTAGGCGTGTGCGTCTGCGTGTGCGTGTGTCAGCACCGATTTTTCTGCAGCCCGAGAATATCTTTGACCAATTAGATGGATTGGAAATTTATTCAGTGACATTCTCTTTCTCTGGGTGCCTCTTGTATGCCCTTTGTTTAACATCCCACGGCTTTAAGGCGGTGTCCGTTTTTAATGATGTCATGTCTGTATCTTGTGGTCTACCGTTTAACCCTCCGAATGATCACTTATGCCTTTAACCTTCCTCCGCTCTCCGTGTCCTTCGCCTTTAACCTTCCTCCGCTCTCCGTGTCCTTCGCCTTTAACCTTCCTCCTAGTCTGCGCTGGCACTGGCTGCTGTTGCCCTGGTAGAGAATGTCGATGCTGTAGTGATGACTGTGGGTGGGACCGGTGGGACCGGAATATCTACAGGCTGTTTAAAGACACTCTGGGTTTCATTTCACCTTCAGGCACCACAAATCACAGGGTTTCTCTTTCTACCAGTAAATAAACCTTCTGAATGCTCATTTGTTTTACCTCCTCACCCCTCTTAATTCAGATTTTTTATTTTTTTTAAACCATTTTAATACGTAAACTGTTTTCTAACGCCTTTAATGAAATCTGTCCATTGTGCCTTTTGTCGCATATACAACCCCTGGGCAAGAAGGGTTCTAGGTGTAGAAGGGGCTTTTGCTTCTGTTAACTGTAAGGTTAAGAGTGATTGGATGAACAAACGGGCTACAGTTCTCTTGACTGATTGAAATCACAGGTTTCTCTGAGTGTGCAGTCTTGTCTGACTGCGGCTGTTTCTCTGGGGTAAAGCGCTAGTTTCAGTCTGGTCTTTTCTCCTCTGTGTCGGCAGTGCGGGCTGCGGACGGACCGGGGCCATCTGCGCCATCGACTACACGTGGAACCTGCTGAAAGCCGGGGTAAGGCAAACCCCCAGCCAGGCGTCTCTGTCTCAGTCGTGCAGGAATCCACCGCTGGCTTCACCAACAGTAATGAGCTAAAGCATGGTAACTGAACGGGTACCTCGCTGCGCTCCTAGCTACTGTTCACTAATTGCAGTTGCGAGCGTTGCGGCGACCTCTTCAGGCCCGGGTTGCCCGGGGAGACGGGGCCGTAGTCTGGTTGCCTGTTACGGTACTTCTGAGAGCTGGAAGTAGGTTTGCCGGTGTCCCGCTGGGCAGAATTACAGGGCTCTGTTTCAGAGTCATTAAAAATGTAGCTGCTTACGCGCTGTGGAAAAGCTACGGTGTGCGCGCCATGCAGGCCGGGCCAGCGAGGATGTTGTCAAGGGTTAAAACCGTAAAGGATGAAAGAGAGGCAAGGCAGGCAGCCGGCGCCCATGAGGAACCCCTGCGCGTCCATGCTGTTTTGTTAGCGCCGTGGCATGCTAATTTGTGGAGCCTGACGGGCTGCTTGCGCTGTCTGCGACTGTGCGCCCCTTACTGTTCTTCTCTGTGTTTGCAGAAGATTCCGGAAGACTTTAATGTGTTCCATCTGATTCAGGAGATGAGGACACAGAGGCATTCGGCGGTTCAGACCAAGGTACAGTCAGGGAACGGAGGGGTGCGTTTGGGCCGGATGTTTGTCTGTGTTGTACTGCTGTTAGCTGTGCCTCACTCTCTCTCTCTCTCTCTCTCTCTCTCTCTCTGTAGGAGCAGTATGAGCTGGTACACCGGGCCATTGGCCAGCTCTTCGAGAAGAGACTACAGGCCCTGGAGGGCTCCCCCAGTGCTGAGATAACCGACGGCATGGTGAGAACTTGTCAGTGGACCTAAGTGTGTCAGCACATCACAACCAAATGCCCATAGAAAGGCCCGATGGTGCAGGGAGACAAACGGAGGCGTTCTCCGAACTTCGCTGACCTTGAGAGGAAATAAAAATGGCCTCTGTGTCCCTGGGTTTTCCTGCTCTCAGTGCTGCGCCTGGCAGAGAGAGGGTTCCCGCTGTTCTTTCGGGGGGCCCACTCTCACCGTCGCCGAGTGGTTACCATGCTGTTGGCCAGCAAACCTCCCTTGAAGGGGTGTGATGCCTGCTTCCCAACAAAGCCTCCATGCAGGTCAAAGCCAGCCGGTCAGCCGTTCCCGGCTCCTCCCTCTTCACCGTGAAATCCAGCAACCCAGCTCTGCGTACGCCAGACAGGATGTGTTTCGTCCAGAGGAACTCTGAGAGGGGAGTGGTGGAAGCTGGACCCACATGCGACTTTACAAGCACCCGGCCAAGCGACGGGCACCCGGCCAAGCGCGGAGGCTCACTTCCTGTTTGGGAACCTGGGGGGTGGGGGTTCTGTGACATCATGCCTGAGAACTGGCCCACATCTGGGGGAGAGGGAAAAACCACCCAGGAGCACGTTTCCTTCCCTTCTCCTGTCCCGCTCGCCTGTCAGGACGCGCAGAGCGGGCCGCGTTGACCAACATTTAGACGGATATGCGGAAAGGCACGGCCAAACCTCATGGCTGTTTTGAAGTGGCGGAATACAGGGATGCGCTGAACTCCTGGGCCGGGAGGAACTGGGGGAAGCCTGGGTAACCACAGCGGTACCGGTGGCTGGCATGACTCTGTGTTACTGATGTTCAGTCAACCGGCGGGCGCTAATTCTGCTATGCAGAGACACTGTGGAATCCAATGACAAAGCTCCAAAGTGGCAATTTTTAAATAGTTTTTTGAATATTGTAGAATTCAGTATATTCAAGATAAGGGATCTGCTGTTATCTGGTATGACATTGCTTCCATTGTTTGTATTTGTTTCCCTTGTGGCTGTGTGAGCGTTATTAGAAATGGCCAAAGACTGATCTTGTAATTGTTAGTGATTTAACACTATTAAGTGTGAATATCGAGCCTGCTGATCGTCTGTTTGTCTCCATCTCCAAACTACCAGGAAGAAAGCAGCCCAGAAAAACCGAGCCAAAACTCAGACGAGGAAAGATGGGACACCCCTCCCCCCAAACCTCCCCGCGTGCGCAGGTAACCGCCCGCCCCGTTCGGACCCACAGGCTGAAGCAGCGGATGGGGTTTTGCTCTGAACCGAGGCGTGAGGAATGTGTCCACCTCTGTCTGGCTTGCCCCCGTCCTGTCCGTTTATGCGCTGTGGGAACTCGGTGTTCTCTACTGTTTAAACGCGGGTCTCTCTCTCTCTGTCTCTGTCTGTTACCAACCTCCTGCTGGGATTGTCTCTTGGTGAAAAGGTACCCTGTTTAATTAGTTTATCTTTTTACTGGGAAAAGATTCAGATTTCTATGAAAAACTGTAGGGGTCTTGCAAGCCACACACTGTGGGTGTGTGGGATTTCCACAGAAACTGGTATCAAGGCTGTGCAGTGAGTCGAGGTAATCGGATACGCAGCTCCGCCCCCAGAGCCGTGGTGCCACACGGACTGCAGATGAGGTCATGGCCGGGGCCACCATGTTGGCTTGTCCGGGGGAGATCAGAATGCTGACCTCCCCCTTGAAGACACGGTCCGCTCTCCGAAACTTAACACAAGAAGTAGGGCAGCTAACTCATTTTGCACCCGACATTCTGAGTGTACGAATACCTTCATGAATGACCTGAGATTATGTTTCAAAAACCTGGGTACTGTGTTAGTAAAACCAAGACAACCTAAAGAGAGAGAAAGAAGTTGAACACTGCCTTCAGGGTTCTTGGTCCAGTGATGAGCCCCCCCCCCCCCCCCTTTCCCATAATCCTCTGGGAATCCCTGTCCTTCCTGTGTCATCCAGCAAAGCGGCAACAGAGGGAAGATTTATGCTGGAGGAGGAAAAGCTGGAGGCAGAGTAAGGCGCTCATCTGTTATCCCTTTATTAAACACTCCTTCCTGCCCGCTCCTGCTCCACATCCCGGGATGTCATCCTCGGTGCCTGGGTTCCATAGTTGGACGTCTAACATCTGACCCCTCTGGTTTTGACCGACGCTGATCATCGCCCTGGTTTTACTGGCGGGTCGAACTCTAGTCCTTTGTTAGTCACGTTCGTGCTTCGTTGGTCCGCCCCATCGGGAGTCTGGCGTTGTGTGCATGTGTAACAGGAGCTCCACTCCTGGCTAGGGTAGCAGTTTATTATAGAGGCCTGTTTCACTCCTCTTCTGTGTATTAAGTTTCCAAGGTGCAGCGGTTGCTGATCTGTCTGCTTCTCTTCATCTGGTAAAACAGGGTATCCGATGAAGGCTAATGATCTGCCCCCATGTGGTGATGTTTGGTACTTCACTATGAAAACTCTGCAGCTTTCATTCTTAACTTGGTTGGTTTTGGACAATTTTTGTAATGCACAGCTGCACAACGGTGATGAGTCCTGGTCATGGTGTTAACTGAAAACATGATGTGACCTAACTGCACTACTCTCTCTTTACAGCGGTGGCTGTCAGGTGGAAGGAGATGTGAAGGAGGAGATCTTGCAGCCGCCGGAGCCCCGCCCCGTCCCGCCCATCCTCACCCCCTCCCCGCCCTCGGCCTTCCCCACCGTCACAAACGTCCGCCAAGACAACGACCGCTACCACCCCAAGCCTGTGCTGCACGTGCTGGCCTCGGAGCAGAACCCGGACCTCAACGAGAACTACAGCAAGGCCCCGGAGGAGGGCCCGGAGAGGAAGCTGGAGCGCAAGCTGAGCATCGAGATCAAGAAGGTACCGCTGCAGGAGGGCCTGCGGAGCTTCGAGTCCAACAGCCTGCTGCAGCGCACGCACGCCGTCAAGGTCCGCTCCGCCACCAGCCCCCTGACCGAGGACCCACAGGCCGAGCGGCCCCAGTCGCCAGAGAACCGGGACCAGCCGGACGGCAGCGCCCCGCCCCGGCCAAATCACCTCCCGCTGCAGGAGAAGGGCCAGGCTGCCTGGTCCCACCCCAGCGTGGAGGGGGCCTCCAGCCCCGCCCACGCCCCCCCTGTCAGGACTGCTCTCTGTTTCACCAACCCGCTGCACTCGGAGGGCTCCGACGGCGAGGGGCAGGGCTCCTCATACGCGGCCGAGCCTGCCGTTTCTACCGCCAGCGCCACAGTCTCCGTCGCCCTGCAGGGGGAGCCGGTCCCCGCCAGGAAGGTCACACCCATGTCAATCGCCGGCCAAAGCTCGGCCCCAGAAGCAGCAGCAAGTACGTAGGCCCTTCCCCTAACCCTGGGCTTTGTCGGGCAGTCAGTCAGTCAGTCAGTTGGACCGAGCGGAGCGGAGTTAGGCTCTGCCCCACAGGACCGGAGCGGTTTAATTAGCCGCCCGGTTGTTGTGGTTTGGGAACGCAGGGCGGGACTGCAGACAGATCCGGGGTCGGCAGGGAGACAGTGGCTGGGGACCGAGTCAGACCACACTGTAATGACAGACCGCTGCTCTGCGGCTGGCATGTGACTGTGTTCTCCGCACACGCACACACACACAAAGCTCTATACACACCACAGCACTCCCGCTAGGGAAGGAAGTCGTAGGGTCAGTCCCGGACTAGTCCGTTTTGCCTGGACAACTTAGACTCACCTTGGCCTGTTTTAATTAGGGGGTAGGTTGTTAGTCTTCATTGGAATAAGTCCAATGAAATGAAAGGTTCTGTCAGTATATTAATATATTTTAAGATCCCGCTAGGACCAAGGTTTCTTGATTTTATTGTAAGCTGAATGTGTTTTTCATATGTTAGATTTTATCCTTTTTATAATAATAAAACAAACTTGCACACTTTTTGTCAGTGTTTATGAACTATATCAACTCATTCGCCACTTTACCCGGCCAGGGGAAATGGATGAATCTGCGAGCCCGGGGGCCATTGGTTCTGAGTAATCTGATTAGTAATTTAGGTGATTGCAACCTAATTGCAGCACAGCCCTGAGTGTGGGCTGGGGTTGGCTCCAGTAGGGGTGATGGGTGGTTCTCAGTCCGGGCCCCGGGGTTCCCCCTCGCTCCAGGCGGGTCGCAGGCCTTCCTTTTTTCGTTTTTTCAACTGATGCTCGGTCTGTTTGACGTTGCCAGAAGACAGAATTCATCAGTAACGGAGTCAATGAATCTCTAGCGCAAGTCCCAGCAGGCACTTAAAGATTCGTTCAGGAGGAAGGAATGAAAAAGCAGAGCCCTCATTATGCTGGGATGAACACGTCCGTAAGGTGTTTGTCACAAGCTGAGACCAGGGCTAAGATTGAGATCCCAGGACCGGCTCAATAATGTCTAATTAAGAGGTGGGTGGGGTTAAACCCCAGGACCAGCCTGTTCTCGCCGTGTTGAAGTCTGGGACTCTGCATTGGTTGCAGCGCAGATGGGCTCACCCAGTGCGTGTATGAATCCCCTCACACAAAGGGCATTCTAATGAATGTTACTTTTGCTGTATTATGTGGGTTTTCAGGTAGCACAATACAGCCAAACAATGGAAGGGTTGCAGCCACTTGAAAAGAGCCGTTTGCATGCATGCCTGCACAGAGCCTGTACCGCAGTGTAAATGGAGATGCCAACACTTTTTCCTTGTTCTCTATAGGCTGAATGAGTTCTGTACACTGGCGATGTATACAGAGATGGGTAATGCCCTTCGCCTCTAACAAATTAACATTTGAAGTGTCGTGACAACAGGACTGACCCACTGGTGCTTTGTGCCTGGGCCTTTGGCCTGTGTGAGTGGATCTGATGGAGATAGAAAGGAAGAAAGGGTCATCCGAGAGTCAGGCCACAAGAACACGCTGGCATGTGGGGTTAAACTGTTAACAATCATGTATGGCTGTTATGTGCGATCTCTAAATGGGCATCTGTTTGTTTAGGAGGAATGGATTTGATTTGATGGATTTGAATGGATAGTGAAACATTCCCATCGATCCAGAAGTGCTTGACATGTGCTCAGCATGTGTTTGAGTGCTGATTTTCTCGTGCTTGGGGGCTGGACCACAGCAGCCAATCGGCATCTGTTTTGCAGGCTCCGCGCCAACCGCCAGTGCCCTGTGGAGTAACACACACATGTCTTTGTCTGATTCAGCCTGGGATGAGAGCAAATCAATCAATCAATCAGACTCCCCTTCCTCACTGCACGAAAGAACACCCTCTGCCCACCCCAAGTCGTCGTGTCTGGCCTGGCCACACTTGCATTCCTCAGGTTCCGTCTCCACTATGGCCACCAGAGGGCAGCTGAACCAGACCTGTAGACTTGGATAGGTTTTGCCTTTGTTTTATGTTTTACAAAGGAAACGCTGGGAAATGTTCCAGAATTATTTTAATGTTTATCAGTAAGATGATAAATATAGCATCAGTATTTCCCAATTCCCATCTTGTTATGTCAAATCTTGTTTATTACCGTCTTGTGGTTTAACTCTAATTGGGGATACTGGGAGTGTGCTCTGAAGAGTGTTTATTCATTAATTTTTTCCTCTGTGCATCATCATATGCGTTGCATATCAAGGTCGGCTAAATTCAGTAAATGATTTGCATTATTTAATGCCACACTATAAACATTTTCGGGAGGTCGCTGTAAACTGGCACTCATTTTGACCAGAGCAGAGTTATTTTCAATCCACCCCCTGGTGACGGGATTCTTTGATGTCAAATGCTCAGTGCTCAGCCGTGAAGGGTGCGTCCCGTCGCACGGGGTGCAGCTGGCAAGGGGAGACTGGTGAAGCCCACGGGGACTGGTAGATGCTGTGCCCGCTGTTCCCTCACTGCTCGGAGTGAGGGAGTGACCTCTGCAGAATCGAGCCCTGCGCGTGGACATGTGGCGTTACCTATTGACTGGAGCGTCAAAGCCAGTCTGTCCTCTGCAGGACCTGAGTGGTGTCACCTCTTCAGGGGCGCAGGTTCTCACCAGGCAATTTCACACATGGCCAGGCCCGATAACGCAATACAACAACGGCGCCGTGGAGGTTTTTATGCACTAATTACAACTCAGTTGAAGAAGGATGGCCTGCCAGCCGGCCTTGCGTGCGGTTGTTTCACTACGCCACCTCTAAACCGCCGGTCTGGCGACGAGGTCCTCCGTCCCCCTGGGCTGGAGAGGATTTAACGGCTGCTGGCTTGCAAATTAGAAGGTCCTAATTATCTGCTTGTTTGCGCATTGATCTGGCGGGGGGAGGGTAGTGGATGGAACAGGCCCGACCTCAGGAACGCTGCTGAAGCTCCACCGTGGGTGATGCCGCGAGCCGGCACCGTCAGGTAGATATGGCTGCTTCTGAGGGCTGTGGCACTGTCACGGTGAATAGAGCCTGGGGCATCCTTGCATCCGCTGTCACCACTTTACTCCTTAACCACGAGAGGTGTTCCCTCACTTTGTTCATGCCGTCACCTGGGATTTCGTTGGTGCGACCATCTTTTCACTAGGAATACGTTTTAACTAGCATAAAAATGGCCTTGCCTTTAGAGGTGACACTGTGCTTTGGGGGTGGGGGTTCTTGTGGTGACCCTGTCCCGTTTCTGTGCACCATAGACCCGAGTCTGAAGGCCTCCCGGTCGGGAAGCTCGGCAGAGTGGAGCAGCTCCCCGGACCAGTCCAGAGGGAGAAGGGAGTCCCCTCAGGTGGGACCTGCCGCCTTTGTCCCCTTTCCCCACGCCACCCACCCGACTGCCCGCGCGCCTGGGAGCCTCGTCACGGCTGCGTTAAACACCCTCTCTTTCTCTGTTTGCAGAGCTGGAAGGCCCCTAGGGACGCAGAGAACGGTAGGTGAATGCTCTGCATGGCCGGGCACACTGCCTCCGCTGAGAGGAGCTAGTGAGCAGCATACCCAGCTGCCCTGTAAAAAATAAACCCATAAATAAAAAAGTGGGCGCCCTGCGAAGCGGTCTACTCAATCTTATCAATGAACACGTAAGCACTCTGCCCAGCTGTTAGATGTTATTATTGTTATTCATATTATTAACGACAGTGGAGTGAGGTGCATATGGTGTAGCATTGGCCTCCCTCTGAAGGTTGACAGCAGGGGGGGGGGGGGTCGTATTCCCAGACTGCTTGTTCTCTGGCACGTCCGTCCCTTCTGCTATGCCAAGCAACACGGCTAAGCACTTCACAAACAATTACTCTGATCACCCCCTGAGACCGCTCTTTGAAATTGACTAATGTCTTTAAATGTGTCTGAACGGCCTTTTCTGGGTAGTCTCCTTGTGCGTCTTGTGTGGGATGACTTGTCTGGATGGCATTGTTCTGCCCTGCGCGCCCCACTGCAGGACACTCTTGGTTCCCGGCGTGCCCTGCAGCAGTGGCTCTCGCTTTTCATATTTAAACTGGATGCAAACCCAGAACAGTCTTTAGAATTGGATCTCAATTAGTAGACCTCTAAAACGATGATATATATATTTATATATACCTCAATATGGTATAATTTTTGCCGGCTTGTGAGTTTACCATCTCTTAGAAAACCATAGAATCCAAGTATGGTGGCCAAATAATAAAAAATAAAAAAAATACATTTTTGGGTGTGCGTAAGTCAATTTGTTGATCTTAAAACGATGGGAAAATATGGGGCATGTACAATCATACACACACAATAGGGTTAATGACCAGATGTTTCAAACAGTAGGTTTGCGTTGCTGGTTTTTACTGAGCTGATTTTTTTAAAGTGAGTTTCGGTCATTAACGCGTTTCCACAAATTCTATAGTAAATTTATGATGGGATGTATATGTGTGCCCTTGACTCGCAGACGAGCCGGGAGAGGACGAGACGTCACCCGCGACACTGAAAGGGCACGCTGCCGATGCCCGGGAAGATGCAGAGGTGGAGAACAAGCCAATCACAGAGCAGGGTGAGCGATTCCATTTCCCTGCAAACCCGGGTGGTTTTGTAATGAACACAAATCAAATCAAATCAAATGAGCACTTAGCTCTTCTGCTCTCCGGTGCAACGCGAGGCAAGCTGTGCACTTATTAAGTTGGACTCCAGAGTCGTGTGAGAAATGAGGTCCTTCTAAGCACCAAAACAAAGGAGAGGAAATGCATCTGCAGACCTGTCGTGTAGCCTTACTGCTTGTGTCAGAAGTCCGCTTTGACCTTACTGATTGTGAACCACCTCTCGTTGTACGGGGTGCAGAGACCATAACCGTTACCTGAACGTATGGGAACTCTCACACTAAAGGGCGAATCGACTCTGTTCGTCCCGGCGCGGTTTTCACAGCCCATTTCCTCTGCTGTCTTGCAGACATTGGCGTCCGCTGCTCCAAACCCAGAGGCCCCCGGGACCCCCCCGCAGAATGGACATGATGGCTGTGGACCTCCTCCTCCGCCCCGCACCACCACCACCCCCATCCCAGAACAGCCCCCCCTCCCTCCCTCCCCTCCCAGCTCCAAGTACCACTTTT
>JAOYSI010000929.1:0-17645 GCA_025775065.1 Hiodon alosoides
CTCTCTCTCTCTCTCTCTCTCTCTCTCTCTCTCTCTCTCTCTCTCTCTCTCTCTCTCTCTCTCTCTCCCTCTATCTCTTTCTCTATGATTAATGGCTTTGGGGGCAGGTCTATTTGCAGAACATTCCTATCAAAGCAGATCAGGAAAATGAAAGAGAGTTGGGTGAACCAAACCAGAGATGTGCTGCCGTTCTGCATTTGACGCAGACACAAAAGGGGGTCTTTTGGGTTGCATGTGGTGCCTATAAGGCTCCCGGGATCCCCAGGATATTGTGTAACTAACTATGCAATTTCGTCTTTTAGAGAAAGGAAGAAAAAAAAATACCTGGGGAAACCATTGACGTTATGTTAACTGTGGCTGGTGTGTCACTTGTTAGCTAAACACGTCAGTATCTAATTATTTATTTAGCTTTATTTATTTAATGTATTACTTTGTAAGATGGCTATGCATTTCAGGTGAAATCAGATTGCAGTCAGACATTTAAAAAAAAGTGTCCATACAGATTTTTCTTCAGGTAACAAAGGGAACGGCTATAAAACATGCTAAACATGGTTTTTCAAAATTATCTTTTCATGTAGATCTATAAACACACCCATACATGGACAGAATACATGCTTTCCCATAATGGATTATTGTACATTATTGAATGACGCTTGATGTTGCAAACACAAAAGAAAGAGAGATAGTATATTCATTGTGACACTGAAGAAAGTCTAGCGAACATCAACTACAGAAAGAATAACCCAAGCCACCAAGTGGCAATAACTTGCTTTACTTACTGAACACATTTCACTGGTGATTTCGCAGTAAGCAAACCCTTAAAAAGAATACCAACTGAGAGATTTTGTGTTTTTGTGATTCGTATAGTGGTACATTTGATATATGGTAAATGTGTTAAGGATTTTGAGAGACTTGTTATTTATGAAAATGTACCAAGAAAAGTTTATCGTAGTAAATCGGTATGAGGTCATTGGCTCGATCTGTGATTCAGAACTCTAGAGGCATTCCATCAGCCCTGAAGACCCGCTAATCGTTTAATGACAACAGTCTTGATGTAAAACGTGATGTAATGTCTATTTTCTCGCAGAATTTTAAATTTTCATTGTGAGTTTAGAATGAAGCTTGTGGAGAAGGCACCGGCGCTTCAGAGGAGCTGGCAGCTTTAAACCGCCACATGTTTCCAAGCGTCTCATTGTTAGGGAGCCTGGTTGCTTCCAGTTTGTGAATTGTGTGACTGGCTCACATTTGACAGGCTTCCCAGGGCTTACTAAGTTTCTTCAATGATTCATTCAGAAGACTGTGTTGTAAAAGCCCACGCCACCGACTGTTGTGTTTTGAGTGTCAAGTTTTAGTGGCTGTCATTATCACAGAAAATGGCGTCCTGGGTTTTGTACAGATAGCCAAGCACATAGCACACTGGGAACTTCAGGAAAATGTGACATATTGCTGGTGCTGTCCGATGTCTGTCGGCAGCTGTTTGATATACCCGGACAAAAGCTGCTTCTCAGGATTGCTATGTAGTCCACATAACTGTGGCTGATACGATTCTCAGGATGCGGAATTAAGCAAAGATGATTCATAACAAGTCTCAGATCTACTGTTGAATTTTACTGAAAACAATTTGGCTTGTTTTTTACACTGCAGCTATGGATACTAAGGTACTAAGGGTATCCTGTACTATTGTTAAATCTGGTATATTAGACTTCCCAATGTCCCCTGATGGACACCATATTCATGCCCACACACAGCTTGGAAAGACACTTCGCACTCACCAAAAGATGGGCGTTTCCAATCAAAACATTCTTAGAAAAATGTGTGTTATAGGTAATTTGAATTACGAAGTATGCACCACGAGCAAATGTCAACTGGTTTTTCAGGTTTTTATTTTGACAGGGGGCTGAAATTTTCACACAATCCTGGATAAGTAGTGTTGCCCGGTCATATTTAACCACTGGTTTTTTTGTTGTTGGTTTTTTTTTTTTTTATCTCTGTTATGTATTGTGGCATATTAAAGGTTTGGTTTTTTTGTTTTTTTTGCAATCCTGTCCACTTGTTAGTATTCACTTTGAATCCAATTAAGTACTTCACACTGTATGCTCATTAAAGAAATTCAAATTAATGGGCAGCGGAAATTGTCAAACGAACCTCAGAAGAATAGCATCGTTGTTTTATATAACAGCATGGGTATCTCCTGTAAAAATATTTTATATTAATATTTCTTTGAAGGTTAATACGCGATGGAAGCCTGCATAAATAACATTTGGTGAATCTAGTTTGCATTCCATTGAATTCCATTGAAAATGGAGTAAACCGGACTACATAAGGATTTTTTTATCTCATAGCAGAGGGGGGGGAAACCTCAGCTGAAAGACATGTTTCAGATCTCAGAAATAAGAGGAAAATAACATACGAAGGATAGGGTCCAGCAATTAGTTTGGGAATTTCGTTTTCATTTTTCTCCAAAGCCTTTTCTGTGTAAGGATTACGGAATACAGTGTACGTCACATGGTAAGGTGTGTTGTGGGTGATAGTTGAAATCCATTATTAAAAGCTGCAGGGACAGCAGGCGACTGTCATGGTTATCACTCTAATCTTAAATTCTGGACAGGGACAGATCCAAAGGAAAAGTGCGTGGGAACAGGCCAGGGCGCCGTCAAGTGAGCTGTCACAAACCATGATTTCATTGAACTGCGCAGTAGATTTTTAAATTCCTCCTATGGGTGTCCGTGGCTCCCTTGCGCAGGAATGGCCTTGCTCTGTGTGATACCAGAACGAGTTTCAAGTGGACCATGTCCGCATCATGCTTGTGACCCTTTTGGGGACCTCCTCAGGGGAGGAAGGCTGATGGCAAACCAACCGATTGGTAGCTTTACACACATCGCAAGCATTGTAAATAACTGTGCTCGTGCTATTCCAATAGCGTCCTCACAAATGTCAATTAAAAGTTCCCCTCTGCTTCACTTTCTCCCACTTCCTTGGGCTTTTTCTGTTTGTGTCAGTAGTCCCAGCAGAGACGGATCCCTGAGGCAAAATGACGAAGGTCAGTGGTAGTGTGGGAAGAGATTGGTGCTTTGAATCACAGAACAAAGTCATGCATTGTCAATTGCACAGTCGTGACACAATGACGTGCAGAAGGAGTTGGCCTTCTTGCCTTTTGTGACGCCGATGTCTTCTGGAAACCCCGGAAACCATTTATTTACATAGAGAGAAGGAACAAGTATGATTGTGCAAGAATGTTACCTTTGATGCCATTTATTTATTCCTGCTCAAACAGAACGGTCAAGGCTATTCAGTATCCGACATCCGCAATGAAAACGTCTGCCCGAATGTACAGGTGTGTGTGACTTTGTACCAGCGTTTCGGTCTCTCTATATTGTAAGATCTCTGTATTGGACAATAACAGGGTTTAATCATGTGCAAGTCTACCAAAGAGACATGCTGATACAGCCTGTTTCCCATTTGCATTCACTGAATTAGCAGGAGCTGTTGACCAAAGCAACTTGCAATGGAGCAAAACGCATTTGGATGGATTGTACAAATTAGCCCAACAAAATGGCACTGGCTTCAGCCTGGGATGTCTACACATGTTTGTCCTTTCTAAAAGGTTGTTGAGGCTTAAGGAAATGCAGTAGGTAGTTTTGTAATATATTACGAACCCCTTTAAATATAATCTGGTGATATATTAAATATACAATGGTGACATTATCTGGTCTTTTCATGTTGTCAAATATTTGAATCCCTTTTCAACCATGTTTGACAAGTGAGAAGCCAAATGAGGCACAGGCCTGCTTTCAGCATCTCTAGAGCACTCTGGCCTCGAGGCCGTCTACTGATTCCTTGTCTACAAATTTAGACTCCGTTGTTTCCCAGGCTGAAATATGGACCTAATTTGAAATGATTTAAAGCTACCTGCAGACCTCTTTGAGCCATTGATTCTAATTTTAGTTTTGTAAACAAACTAACTATTAAGTTAACTTAATTAATTAAGGAAGATGGATATGAATGAATTCATTATCCCCTTCATCTAAAATGACAAAAGCAATATGGTGAAATTTATACCGCCTGGAGATTAGATTTTCTCCACTTCCATTTCTTGGCAGCAACAAAACAGATCCTGATGCGTAAACGCAACACATTACAAAATGGAAGCAGTCGTGTGCTGGGTCATTTGGGGGGAAGTGTTTTATATGTAGCCCTGGGGTAAGGAAACGGCCAGGGTGCGAGTGCGCTTTAGCCTGCTGTGGTGGAAGCTCTGTCCCTGTTGACCCTCCAAAACATGTGACGGCGCTTCACTAGCGAAACGTCGCCGCCATCGAAGCCGGCCCCCGTGATGACCAATCAAAGCGATTATGAGCCACCCGAATGGCGACTGATGCTAGAGAGTCTTCTGATGCGAGGGAAAGAAATGGATGCCCTGTTTGTGGACTTTTGTTATATTCGGCTCAGCCGCTTAGCATCAGAGAAGCTGTGCTGAATTAGTGAGAAGACTGAGGGTGCCTGGTGGAAATCAGACACAGTTGCAGAAGATTGGCTGAAAGTTCTGTTGTAATTGTGTAAAACAATATTATCCAATATGACCTAACCGTAACCCAGTCCTTAACCCAATCCTTAACCCAAACCTTAGCCTTAACCCTATCCCCATTCCTAACCCTAACCCTAACCCTAACCTAAACCTTAAACCTAACCCTAAAAAGAGTCTATCAAATAATTTAGTCATTTAGCAGATTAATTAAAATCACTAACCCTAAAATATAATCGTTAATTTATCTCACCCTTTAAAAGGATTAAGTGATCAAATAGCTTCAGGCAAGAGTGCTTTCCCTGATTATGTAAATGGCTTTTGTGAATAACATGCACAGTTGAATTTCGGCTTGTGCAACGGGGTAAAGATGGATGTTCAAGCCACAGGCCCTATCACTGCCTGAGGGTCTGAGCACTAGTGTATTCAAGTCGCTCATGGCAGTGTGGCTATTCTTGAGGCTGCTAACCATGCTAAAGAGTTTTGCAAAATGTTTGCAAAATGCCATGTATGTAACCTGTGCATGCGATACTGGCCCAAAATCAGCGCTCGATGCACAATCTATCCGGGGTTCCAGAATGCCTCCCTTTAGACCAAGTGACTTCATGTGAACTTGTTGATTTGTGGTGTTCATACACTCATGTTTTTAGACTGCTTCATACAGTAATGGACTGTTTTGTTCCTGTTTCAGCATTGTCCCATATACTGGTCATCAGTATCTGTCTGCTGTAAATTTGACAGTTATTGGTAGAGATGTGTAATCACTTTATTGTCCGTCCTCTTTATTGATCGGGGTATTAGCATTGTTGAACTGGAGACCAATGCACTTTCTGTGCAGTGCATCCCTGATTTTATTCACGCATAATGTAAACCAGTGGCCTAAAAACAATCTAAATATTGGTTGCTATGAATTTGCCCATCGATTCATCGCTTGCTCCAATTATTTTATGCAGTAATAATTTCATATCCATTCTTGAAATCCAAAACAACTGACTCCGGAGTGCGCTGCAGTAGCCATCAAACGGTTTCACTGAGGAGAGACGTGAACCAACGGCAATGCGTATTGTCTTTGACAGGAATCCCCTTTCATTAACAACAGGAGTGCTTTTATACGTCAGCGAGCGCGCTATGTTCCTTGATGGGTTTAATTTGTGTCACAAAGAATTACAAAGCAAGGTGGGCGTTCGGCAAATAACAAAAGGCGGCGACAGCCCCTAAGTGCCTGTGATATTCTACACGTCCAGTTGTTGCCCCGCCTCTTATCCGTTCACAGCTGCCCCCTGCATCGCTGCCATTTAGCCCCTTCAGTGCCGGGATAATAACCTTATCGGATAATAAGCGAACCTTTCTCCTTGGGGGGTGTTCACGAGCTGATTTCTTCTGTGGATGACTGGTCTTGGCCTTCAGTGATCTGGCTCTCCTTGTTTTAAGTTCTTACGCACAAACAGAGGGAGAATATACCTAATGATAAGCAGTGGAGCACCTTAACTGGGTAGCGTGTCCAGTTTTTAAGTCTGTCTTTCGTATTATGTTAAAGATTCATCACAGGAATCTTTTTAGAACTATTGAATGCCTTGCAGTAATTTACATCAAAGGCTGTATGGCAAAAAAGTTAACTCTGTCCATTTAATTGTGTTTCATTGATATCCTCTTAGGCAACTAGATGTAATCTAGCTTTCATTTTTGGAAAGTTTTAAGGTGCTTAAGCAGGTCATAAAAAATACAAGAGGCTTGGAAAATTCCTCATTAGATCATATTACTGAAGCTCCTGAAACAGCTGGAACGTGCGCAATGCGATGGAGCTGCCATGTAAGTCCTGCCAAAGAGCATCTACTGAGTTCACATCTCCTGTTTGTCGCACTCAACTGTCTATCACAGCAGAGTAATGTCATTGCATGGAGGCATTAATGCAGAATAAAGTGCGGGTGGGGGGGGCAGGTGCTCTGTGTGGGTGTATGCTGATAGGCCTGCCTTGTATATTTAGGTTTGTAGACTACCTTTTGGAGATTATTTTTGTTACGCTGTTCACAACAGAATATTTTGTTCCTAGAGGATTCCTGGATGCAGTGTTTCTGCAAAAAACACGGTACGGATTGATTAAATGAATTTTATTAATATGCGGAGAACGATTAAGGCAGGTACGGCTTTCCTGAGTTCCTTTTGCGGAATCGTTAGCTGATTATCTCCGAGTCAGACGTGAAGAAAAGCTGAAGTTTAGTGCCCGGGGTTGTTGAATGATCCCATGGACGTTTGAAGAACTACTGTAGACCATCCCCCATGCAGGCAGTATGGAAAGGGGGTTGGGGGGGGGGGCAGTTCAGCTGCTATTCTCTTCTGCTAGTAAGATATAGAAGTCTAATTCATGAAAGGAAGAATGGGAGCCAAGGCCTTTCCAAAAGGCTTTTCTCTCTGTAACTCCGGGTTTTCATTTCACTGTCGGCCCTCTGCCCTTTGCGCGGAGCTGGGTGGTTAAAGGCTACCCTGCTGGTTCCCAGTTAACAAAGGCAGCCACCAGCTTCTGTCAAACGTATTTGTTTCCTCTCAAAGGCGTTGACACAAGTCAGATGGGTATGCCCAATCAATCAAACAAAATGTGGTATATTATGCTGGGAGAGATGGGGCCGTTCAGTACTAGTCACCTGGCCAAGTATCTGTTGTCAAGGATCCCTATTGTGAAGAAGAGACTTTGGCTGTGGCTGTTGGGCAAAATCCGTAGTGGCAGGAAAGTGTTGGCTTCCTGGCTGACTGTAATCAAGTCTGCAAAATCTATCGTGTCATAGCCCTCTTGAAGGTAAAAATAATTATAAAAATGCCACATCGAGATGTCGCACATCGATTCCGGTGAAATGAAAAGGACGGCGAGCCATGCAGAGTGTTCTCCTCTTTTGTGGTTTGGTAAGAATCCCTCTCCCCTCTCCCTTTCTCTGGGTTTTTCCTGCTCTCTCGTCTTGGTGGGAGCACAGCTGTTTCGTCAGGAATGACCCTCGCTACTGCCTACAGGTCGGGCCTCTTTACATGTGGCGATGATGAGCGGACTCTCTCCCTCAGTGTCAGCCACCAGGCGACCGCTGGATCAGCACCAGGTTACCTTCACTTACTCATCGCGCCGTGCATCCCTGTCCGAAACCCCAGCGATCTACCGCGGAAGCTCACCCCATGGGTTTCCCCCTCTGTGGGGCCAACTTCCTGCTGCTCCTGCTCAATATTGGAATGACCAACCTGGTGCAGTGTGATTCCTCCACTACCGTACGGAGGAAACTAAAAACCTGTTTCAGTGGCACCTCAAACCATGAGAATCTGGTCCTCTCATCAAATACCCTATCCCCTTCTTAACCAAGGAACTGCCCACTCCTACATGTGGTCGTTAATTGCACTGGTTATACTATAATGGCAGTTGGTTTTCAAACCGATTCAAACGGCTTATTGTCTAGTTTGGGTTTTGCAGTTGAACTGGTTCTGAGACAAATCGTATAACTGTTGGCAGATCCTTAGTTATGCACTGTATATCTCCTTAGGAGCATGTCCCTTCTAGCAGCACTGAACAATACCCACTTAATGGTATCTAAAATAAAATTAAAATTAAAATTTTAACCCTAAAACTTTGGCACTTGCGTATGTCTGTTAAATGACTGAAATGTATATGTGGTAGAAGTGTACCGTTCTATTCAGTAGATCAGGTGTTACATATTGTTCTGTTTGAATACCTTGAGATATTGTGCCGATCCTGACACCTTTGCTAAGGGCCATGGGATTTTCGGTCTTCCTGTAGTTGCACGTTCCTTTGGCTCAGGAAGGCAGGGTTCAAATCTTTTCCAAGTCTCGACTCAAATTTTGTGGGAACTAGGGGTGATATGCTGAGTGGAGTAAGATGTAAATCATGACAGATTGTGTGGCCTTTCAGTCAATAGCTTTGTTTTTGTTATGGTTTTAACAGCAGCGTTCTCACAAAGCGCTGAACTTAATTCATAGAGTATGTTTTCCGGACGGGAATTTTAAAAATAGAAAGCACTGGGACAAAAGTTGAGTAGGTCGATGGTAACACCAAGTTTACAATGCGGGTTGAGTAATTGCAAATATGGGCTGCAGCCTGCAGACACGCCCCGTCAGGAGTGAAGGCAGAGACCTGATCACCCTAAGTATAAATGCCTCATACCCTTCCTCATCGTAAAACCTCTGTCTTTGGTGGAATAACTGCGGTTCACTGTGTCTGGGAAAACACACCACAACATGTCCAATGTTATTATAAACAGAACTGCTCAGAGCGACAAATAATCAAAGGGTCTTCGAACTCTACAGTGATCCAGTGTATTAACATCCCCGCAAAGTATTTTCTCCAGTAACTTTTGTCTTTGGGAACACCAGAAAGATGCATGTTGGATCATTTTGTAAGGCTGCTGACAATATTTCTACTTTTATTCTCTCTCTACGCCAGATCTGCTTGTGGACTCCAGAGCGCAGCTGTTCTGTCATATTGAGATTTACAGATGTTGGTCAGAGCCATAATGACCTAAAGGAGTGTCTTGTTGGTGGGATTCACAGTGTTATCTGGGGAAATTTTGAGGTTGTTCTGCGGAGAGGAATTTGCTGGCAGACTCTGTGTGTCTGTCAAGGACAGGTTGTCTTAACCCCGGAGAGCAGTCCAAGAGGAGGTAGGAGTACGAGGAGTACACAAAATTAAACAGCGAATGCCGTAGGGCTGTTAAATACATGTATGGCTAAAGATTCAAATGCAGTGCATACAATTGATTTTATGAGCGGCTGTCATGACCATTAATATTTAATGGTCGTAACTGACTTTATTTTTGTTCAGTCAGTTACAATGGTTTTGTGAAATATGAAAAAATTGATATAAATGAAATGGCCCCGCTGATCGCATAGGCGTTAGGATGATGGGCTTGCGACTGGATTGAAAAAAACTGGATTTAAAACCCCAAGCACTTTCAGTTACACCACCGAGAAAGGTTCTTCAACTATATTTCTTCTGTCAAATCCTGCCTCATAAATTGATAAGGTGTGGCATTAACGCCGTCAGTCACTCTGGATTTGTGCTACCACACAGATTTTTGCAATACGATGCTGGCCAACACAGACCAGTAAAACAGTTAATTAAAGCAACCTAATCTGAGATATTTTCTTCTTCCTAAAACCGTCTAAATTACTGAACAAAAATCCCGTATTCTTCCAGTTCTTCCCATGACAAAGGGTTGGCAGGTTGGCAGTATGACTCTTATTGGGGTTTTTGAGAAAGGGCTTTGGATGCGATTCGCTGCAGTCTATGTGCATTCAACATCAATGGCAGAGCACATGGGTGTAGAGAGTCCAGATCGACACTTTAGAGAGACATTTTGCTTAGGACCGCCCTCGTTCTTCTTAGCTACCGATAGGCGGCTGCTCTGAAGCACGTGACCAGATGCTTTTTGGCAAGGCATTTTTCCTGCTTGTTTACATCTTCCCTTCCCTTTTCAGAGGACAATCCAGCGTCTGCATGGAAGGCACATTCGACGTTGTCGGTTCGACCTTAAGGCTAAGTCTTATTAGCTGCTTTAGTTAGCATGGCAGATATTTTACCCGAGATCCCTCTAGGCTCAAGGAGGCATGCGCGTGTTTGGTGAAGAGCAACGGTGTGCTAGAGATCCTAGGTCCGGCTTTCTGTGTGACCGGCCCCGATCATCTTACCCTCGCTCTTCCCCAGCCCAGCCCTCAAAGTATTGGTTTACCAAGGGTGGCTCAGAGGCAAAGAAATGGGCAGGTTTTGTGGGTGCGGACGTCACACAATCCCACAGTTGAGTTGTCCCACACTGACTCATCCTCGAGAAGGGTCAAGACCAGGCGTGTGTGAAGGGGCTATGAAGGGCCTCTACACGGAAACACAAGGGAAACGTTTCATCGCAGGGGTATTCACGGACCACCAGCCCTAGATAGTGTTCAGTGCTCCTTCAGCTCTGACCTGAGGTGTCGTCCTGCGTGTTGTCTCTCACCCCTGCGGACGAGACCTGTTTGCTTTAATTACTGACCTTCCCTGCTCTCCTTCACGTTGTCCACGCGAGCTGCCAGCACACACGCTCACTGCGCATGGGCTGATTCTGCTGCTCCATAGAAGTGTGGCCCTATAAAAGAACCGTTGGGTGGCTGGTTCACGTTGGGGGTAAGCAAAGTGATGTAAAACGCGCGGTTTGTACATGCTTTGTGTGATGTTCGCATTACGTGTGCTTCACTGTACTTTGTAGCGATTGGGGAAGGGAACAGTGCTATAAAAGGCTGTTTTTTTATTGCTGTTTTTCTCTTCACCTCTGCTGAATAATTGAGGTTTCGAATGTTACAACTGAGGAAATTCTCGCAATATTGAAATGCCGCCGCAGTGTATCTGTCAGGAAGAAGGTTTTTGTTCTACCCTCCTTTCAGATGGTGCAGGCGGGGCTCCGAGAGTCTCATTAGACAGACAAGGATGGAATGCGTTGCCACAACCACTCATAACGATATCTGACTTTTTCTGTGAAAGACAATTACGGATTATCTTTAAAAATCACCCCCCATTATTTAATGGGCTGGTCTTTGGCAGTTTCTTGTTTTCTGCTTTGGATGGAGAACACAGTTGTAGGGAAAAAGATGTGGTGGAACCCTGTAGAGCACAGATTTTTAAACATTTTTATTACCACCTTTTTATGGTTTGCTTTCTGAGACATAAAACACGGGGAACGTTTAATTAGCACGCTGCACATTTGGAATTCTGGAGGTTATTTCACGGAAGAAAATGTTTTAAATGTTGGATAATGTGACCCACCATTCATGTGCCTTTGTGAAAACTGGCTAAAACTGTATTTTCGCTAATCAGAGCAGGGCCTAATAAATCCTTCTTTGCCGTCAGGATAAAATCTGACTGGACTTCAGACCTGTGGTTTCAGTCCTGCTAGAGCCCTCAGTGCGTGTGTCTCGTCTCTGTGTTTCCCTCAGTCACCTACCCTTGGCTGACGGTATTTATCTAACATCCCCCCTCCATCCGTCCGTCCGTCCGTCCGATCTCGCCGCCACTCAACCCCCTGCTGTCTTCTCCCTCTCTCCCCGCAGTCTGCTCGCAGTACTCCAGGGGTGTCTTCGCCATCTTCGGCCTGTACGACAAGCGCTCGGTGCACACCCTCACGTCCTTCTGCAGCGCCCTCCATATCTCGCTCATCACGCCCAGCTTCCCCACTGAGGGGGAGAGCCAGTTCGTCCTGCAGCTGAGGCCCTCCATACGCGGCGCACTCCTCAGCCTGCTCGACCACTACGACTGGAACCGCTTCGTCTTCCTCTACGACACCGACCGAGGTGAGCCCGGGACCCGGCAGATGGGGGCACTCGGAGGGTGGAGACATTCGGGGGTGTGGAGGTCAGGGTTGAAATATTCGTTGAAATATCAGAATAATTCGATATTCCTAAACGTAGCACATCCCAAATAGACATCTCCTACGTGCCCCTCGGATCGGACGCTTGGTCTGTCCTGGCCTGATCTGAAAATGTTCTATTTATCTGCAGACAAGCCTCTCCGGCGTAGAACTACAGGCTAGTTAGCAGACAGACTTTAGCAAACGCCCTGGAAACTAGTGCAGATCGTCGGAGACGATTCTTCAGAATTTAAAAAATAACAGAGCATCGCGCTTTTTTCCTATGGCTGGGGGCTTTTTATTGATAAAAGGACTTGTCTGTGTTTCCTCCGAGGAACCGCGAGGACGGTCCCGAGCTCTTGTCCCACTAACGAGCCTCTTTGTTGGGAGGAAGTGGCCGTGGTGGGTATGCGATGTGATGGGTGCGGCGGCTGTGTGCAGAAACCTCAAAGAAGCTCCTCTTTGTCACATTTTGGGCTTTTTAGTGAAATCCTCTCTTCCCAAGGCAGCTGTTAGTCTGTAATGTGTCACTTTATTCAAGCAGCTGCCCTTGTTTATGGCTGCTGTGAAGAGATATACTCTTCAAAGAGAAG
This sequence comes from Hiodon alosoides, assembly GCA_025775065.1. NCBI lineage: Eukaryota > Metazoa > Chordata > Actinopteri > Hiodontiformes > Hiodontidae > Hiodon > Hiodon alosoides. The sequence goes on from JAOYSI010000929.1 coordinate 12,474, forward strand.
AATGAAACAACCATACTCAAAAAAAAGAATAGGGAGTTTGTCATCTGTGGATGTATTTTATTTTTTTCCCATGCATGAATGTGTCAAATCTTATTCAGTAGATAACAGTGTAGGTTTTGAAGTTCCTCAGTGCCCAAACAGCTCACACACTCACCCAGTGCCTGGAAATATTTTTTTTAAATGTTTTGAATATGCCTGCCGTTTGAAGTAGCAAATTTTAGCACCAGTTGGGAAATTCATCTGAAATGCATCAGTGGTTGTTGCGTGTTTAGGTTCCGGCCTTTACCCTGCCCCCCAAACCTGCACACGCACTCAAAGCATGCAGTGCAGCACAGGTGCAGGTTCTGCAGACCGGCGCGTGGCTCGAGGCACCCGCAGCTGATGTACTGCACGCTCGCTCGCTGTCAGGGGACAGGCAGGCACGCCATCCCCGAGCAGGAGCCTCCCGTGCGCGTGCCCACCTGCCTGCACAGAGCCAAAACCGTTTTACAAAACCCTTTTACATCATGCCCTGTCCTGTCTGTAATGTACTGGAAAATTCACCACAAACGTATGATCGTTTTTATTCGCTGGCGGACAGCGCTGATTTGTTTCTTCACAGGCTCTGGGCTGTATCCGCGGCTGAGATTTTTACTGAACTTGTAAGGAAACGTTTTCTCGAAAGACGCCGCAGCAGCCGCGCCCGGTATTTAAACCCGTAACCTCTGGTCCTGCCTGAGCAGACTGCCTGTGAAATGCCCAGACTTATCTGTTCACCTCAAAGCCTTCCATAAGTTCGTAGAGATATAAGCATTATTGAAGTACGAGAGCAAACTCGCTTATTCAGTGATCTCTTGTGATTGAGCTGAGCTCTATTGGAACAATTGTCTGAACCAAGCTGCTTTCATGGAGCAGGGAAATGTTTTCAAATCCTGTCAAGACAGTGTGAACAATGCTGTTCTTTGCTATTGATTAAAAGATCACACTAAAATTATACTGATCCAACTTCAAGTTATTGTACAATTCACCCAGTGCACTTGAATATAGTTATGTCTTGATTTTCAAAAATCATTATAATTCACTTTTCAATAGGAATTGCAGTCATAGGAGAGACAGATTTAAAATTAAAAGCTTAAAATAGCTCACCATTCCCAAGGTGCTCCCTGCTTTGGTATTTAAAAGCTTACATGGATAGGAAATGTTGGTATGGTATGATTCCCAGCCCAGCCTTCTTTTCCTTAGTATATAATTTCCATGTTGATTCAGTAGTAGCCCCTTGTGGAACACTACTGCCACCTATTGGACATTAATGTATCAAATGTGTTATGCTTATTGAAATTTGGGGGAGGGGTGGAGGTGGACAGGTTGCAGTTTGTATGAAGCGTCAAACAAATGTCATTCTTTTCCAAATTCAGAATTATACATTACACATATGCTCAAGTCCTGCAGACGATAATGAATTCCTCCCATGGCATGAGCCAATGAAAGATTTGTACCTATTGGTGTGATCTAAGTGGTTTTTGCTGCACAGCCCTGTTAATGCAGAAAGCTGTCACGGCATGGTTGTTATTTGACAGCGTTATCTGTTAGCGGTGCGGTTACTGTACTCGTGTGTTGCTTGGCGCTTCGAAGGCTGCCAGCGGGAGAACAGACTAAGGCATGGGCCCAGGATGTATCTCGCTGGGGAAGGGAAATCGTTGAATCTGCTTCAGTAACTCTGCTAATTGTCTCAAGCCATCCTTAGAGCAGTGCCTATCTGTCGCCTATGACTGTCATTTCTCTCAGAACCCTAGCAGAGCCTTCTGTTAACTCCCTTTAATGGGTATCTTTTTTTTCCCCATCCCGGCTTTTGACAAAGGAACTTGACTGAACATAATGGGGAAGTTGTCAGAATCCAATGGCAAGCATGAGTCGCCGTGTCAGGAAACATCTGTTTGAATTGATGCGGACTTGAGTGGCATCCTGTGACAGCCGTTGAGACAGGGATACGAGGGCCCTGGTGCGGGCGCACGAAGGACACAAGATCGTAAGGGACGGGAATAGAGTGTATGGACAGAGAGCGTATATATACCCACTTAGATGGGGAAGATCACTGCTTTTTAGGGCTACACTCTAAGATCTTCGATCTGCCATTCTTCGATCGAGGGTACTGTTTTAGGTGTGGCATGAGATTATTCTCTGTTCCTGCGTCCTCTCATCTGGGCTCAGTTAGTCTTGGATTTTCGCTCTGGCTTCTGTGTCAGGGAATTAACGTTTTAAAGAGAAATAAAAGATTGTTTTTTTTTTTTTGAGGCAATGCCATATTTAGTATGTACAGTTTAAAAAATTGCATTAGCAAAAACACGACACCCGTGACGAATGGAATCCGTATTCTTCCCAAAGACATTAGAAGATCATATTGAAGCCACTAGCGTTTGTGTTATTTAGTTTGATGCTGTGTTTGTTTTTGTTGGTCAGGGTATGCCATCCTCCAGGCCATCATGGAGAAAGCGGGGCAGAACGGTTGGCAGGTCAGCGCCATTTGTGTGGAGAACTTCAATGACGCCAGCTATCGGCGGCTCCTGGAGGACTTGGACCGAAGACAGGAGAAGAAGTTTGTCATAGACCTGGAGCCCGAGAGACTGTACAACATCCTGGAACAGGTGAGGGTGGGCCGGTTCTGCCCTGCGCTTAGCGACGGCTGGCTGAGAGACCCTTCCCTTCTTCGCCGTTCACGCTGTTGCGCACCATTAATGTCGAAGGCATTCAGTTCAAAGCAATCCTGACATAGCTGTCCACGCTAATGGTTAAGTCAGTGAAGCCTAGCTTGACATTCCAACAAATGTTCGTCCCTTCTTTTGAGCAATTACTGAAAGGGAAATGTTACTGGTCACCAGGGATTTGGAGGCACGAATTATCTAAGTTTATTATTATATTAACTATGTATTAGTTTATTTTTCCCTTTTTTATATTTCCAATGTTCTGTTTTCCTTTATTTTTTCCTCTCTTCCCCATTATATTTTATAACTGGCTCCACACTTTGCCTGGCACTGCTATTCAATCCCGTCGCCACATCGCTCACTAAGGAAATCCATAGCCCAAAGCGTCATTCACCCGGCTAAACTCCTCATTTTAAAACACGCCTGAGCGGTGTTATCGGGTGTGATCCGCCTCGCTGTCTCACTGTTGGGATGTGTTTATCTTACCATGCCAAAGCTGCACGGAGTCTGGCCACACAGCCTGCCGGCCGCACCAAGTGCTCGCCGGCACAGAATACTGATGCCCAACAAAGGGAGACATCACCGACCCCCCCCCACTCTCTTTCCTTCCCTCTTCCTGTCTCTGCGTGCCTGTTTTTCGCTTCAGTCGCTTGACTCTGAGGGAAATTGATCAGAGAATCGCCCCTTCTGGCCCCTCGGCCCCTCCTGACGGTGCCGGTTACACAGGAAGTAGCCACAAGCGGAAGGTGTGGTCTGGGAGCTTTGCAAAATGGCTTCCAGTGTTGCTCTGCATTTTTAATAGCCATAATTATTACTGAGACGGGTCATAAAATAATCTGTATAAAGCGCTTTATGGCTGCCTATTTTATAGGTCCCCTCGGGGGGAACTGCACGTCCTCGTTCTCTCCTGATTACTGTCCGTTCATTTGTCTTGAAACACGGCTGCCTAATTATTCGCGATTAAAGGTGTGCCGTACAACGTCAAATTCCTTTCCTCTATGATTTGGTTGTTCACAGCTGTGAGAAGCAATAAAGCATACTAATAAGACCCCCCCCCTTTCAGGTAGTCAGCGTTGGAAAGCATGTCAAAGGCTACCATTACATCATGGCAAACTTGGTAAGAAACAGTTTTATTATAACGGTTTACGAATGTATAGATGGCAGTTGTGACTTCATTCGCAGACTGCGTTGGATTGAAACTTCTTGAGAACGTTTATAGCTTTGTAAGGTAGATGAAGACGGCTCATTAATTGGATAGAGCTCAGAATTAGAACAGAGAACTCATCCAACTCTATCCAGTTGGGGAACATGTATTCTGTTGAATAGTTTCAGATTATCAGGGAAGCGAGATAAATCATCTCGTTAATCAATTTTCTTGTGTTTCTGCGTGGTACAGTCGATTCTTAAGGCATCACGATGTTATCAGTGTTTACAGATCTGCATGTGTGCCTGATTCGGTTCATGAAACACTGCTTTTGCTATACACTAACTTCTGAAGTAGTGGTCAGCAGATCGGCCCTGAGAGAGAGGGAGTTGTGAGGGTGATGGCCCACCCAGACCCACACGATTCTCAGGTTTTGAAGCACTGCACCAGTACTTCTTCACCCATGGACCCTCATCTCCCCTCCAAGGGCTTCAAGGATATCTCCCTGGAGAGGTTCATGCATGGCGGGGCCAATGTGACGGGCTTCCAGCTGGTGAACTTCAGTACGCCCATGGTCATCAAGCTGATGCAGCGATGGAATAAGCTGGACCAGCGGGAGTACCCCGGGTCGGAGAGCCCACCCAAGGTAAGGTACTCTGTTTCCTGTAGCTTTCAGGGGCTCCACAGTCCATCGCACACGGTCTATCCCCTCTCGTTCCCTTTTTCTTTCTTTGGTGGCTGGAGTTGTAGGTGAGGCAGCCACCAATCACCAATCAGGTTGTGTATGGGTGCTCAAAAATGGTACTGTATTTTCAGTGGCCATAATCATTTTCAATCATAAAACAATCAGTATGAACTGCTTTTCAGCTGGCTGTAATTTCTCTGGGTGCAGATTCTATTAGTTGCAGTAAGGCAGTGCCATCGCCGGGACCTTATGGCTTCCTCCAGTGCCGGCTTTAGCGCTTTGGAGGCCCAAAGGACAAGCCCGCCCCCTCTTAGTTTGATTATAGCCCTGGTTTCATCACAGGGGTTTACAAAGTAAAAAATTCCTTCTGGCCTCCGTTATTATGAAGTTAAGCTTGGCCAGTTGCGAGCAAGACCTCGAGCTACTCATCATCTCAACAGACTAACCCTGAAACTGGCGTGGAGATTATGTGAGGAAAACCATGGTACGTGTGTGGTGGTAAAGTGAGAGAGTTTGAACAGTTCTATATATCAGCCGGTGTGCAATGGATGTGTGTTGTTTTAAATGTAGGGTTCGAAGACGTTGCGTGTGCCTGCGTGTTTGTGTTTGTTAGTGAGTGTGCCTGCGTGTTTGTGTTTGTTAGTGAGTGTGCCTGCGTGTTTGTG
>JAOYSI010000930.1:0-17642 GCA_025775065.1 Hiodon alosoides
TGCTGCTTTTTTTTTTTTTTCTTTTTCTACCTCTTTCTTTTTTTTTTCTTGTTTTTTTTTTTTTTTTTTTTCGGCTGTCATTTTATCTCCTGCGTTTTTCCTCACTTATTTTACAAAAAAAAAATTTAACCCCCCCCCCCCCCCCCCCCCCATACACATACACACGCCACCCCAACCATCCAAAACTGGAGAAAAAAGAAAAAAGGACATCCAGAACGAAGTCCAGTATCTTATCCTTGTAGTTCTAAGCCGAAAAAGCTGGACCTAAAACTTACAAAACCCGTTCTTGAAGAGAAAGTGTAATGACTCTATTTGCGCTCTCAGAAGGAGACTGTTCGGACACCGATAGCCCTAAACGACATTTTATGGAGACACCAAGCTACCCTGAATCATTTGACTGGCCATTTTCTCACGGCACTATTTTGTACTTAATTTTTTTTCTCGGAATTAAGTTTGTAGCCTATATTTTCTAATTATGCAAAAAGGTCAATGTTACGTTAATAATATGAACGTTTTTTTAAATAACTCGAATTAAACAAATGTTCGTGAATTCCTGAGCAGAACACTGTAAAACGTGTCTAGAAAGAGAAAAGACAGGTTTAAAGTGGGAGAGAAGGAGAGAATAAAATTATTTGGGGAAAGGGAACGTAACGTCTCCGTCATCAATCATACGAAAACCTTACGGTGTTGTGTTTTGACATGAATCAAAGTGTACTAGACTCGATTCAAGGCATGCCTCCTGTTTCTTAATAAACCTCTAACTTCGACCGCCTCTCAGTGCGAGTTCCTCAAAACTGAACCAAGACGGACGCCCGAATACACGCGCAAACACATAACTGAAGGACGCTTTTAACTGGTAAATAATAATATCGTAATTGTATTTGTAGTAGTGGGCCCGCGTAGCCTATTATTAATTGTTAGGTATTTGTGACTTTGTGTGATAAAAGCCCTCCATTAACCTCCAACCTACAAAATTATGTGAAGCTGAAAATATTTCCTGTACGAGGTTAAATGACTAATCAATCCGTTGGTTAAAATTAACTGATGAGAAGTAAACAGTGCACTCATAACATTGTGTTTCATATTTTGGTTCAGGTGCATTGCAAGTGTTAAGCGATAGCATTCCCTAAAAACTGCATATTTACGCCTCTTACACGTAAAGATTTGGGCGTTTTCTTTCACGCTGTGAAATAATTCGTATACCAATGACAAAAACCACGCTATCAAAGAAAGAATCTGTCAACGTAGGTCAAGAGACTCTGGCTAGGACCAAAACAAAACTTTGGCCACTCGCCAACTAGCTTACATAATTGTATTTAATACATTTTTCTTTGTATGAGTAAAAAATAGAAAATGATATTAAATACAATTTTGTTAAATGCCATTTGCTGGGTGTAAGCAAAGTTTTGATTTGCCACCAGTCTCGGTCTTCAGTTGGAATTGTCCTGCGTTGATGGGCGTTTGATTTTTAGCGTTTTACAGATAATAACTTTCCACAAGGGGGTGCTGATCCCAAAACGTCCTAGCTGTCCTCATGGAGCCATCTTTCTTGTCATTACGTTGCCGCAAGTAAAAGCGCGGACATTAGGATTTACATAATTTGGTCCAGGAGAACTATGATCAATCCAAAGCGCAAAAAGGATTACAATGTTATATATGGTTTTAAAATTTTTTTAATGGTTTAAAAATAACAACAACAACAACAACAACAAAAAACACACACACAGATCAATTCTACAGTTTTTTGTACACATTTTCATAATTATGTTTTACGTGCTTAAAATGCACCCCTGATAAAGGCAACAGAAAATTTAAAATAAAATAGTTTTTCTCATTCCATTGCTAGTTAGCTACAACCAACTGCCTTGGTTTGAGTGAGTAGCGTTTTTCGATTACACCCTCACGCACTTTGAAACCGGCGATTTTTCGCCGCCGGGCACCACAAGATCGATCCTAATCATTGCATCGTCTCTCTTGCTGTTCTTCTGGATAATATAGCTAAAATGGGAAGTAATTACTTTGTAACCTCTAATTGTATCAAATTGGAGTATAATGACCACATCTTTGACATCAGTGAAAATGCAGTGAAAACTAATTTAATTTACTGAAAATGTAAAAATAAACAGGTATTTAAAAAGCATGGTGACCTACCATCTTACTGGAATCCCAACTGTACAAATAAATAAAGCCCATTTTGACAGTCCACCCAGGTGACAGGGCAGGTAACAAACTCATCTGTGAGTACCCATTGGCGTGTATTCATATCCCTTCAATTCATGCATTTAATTTGTGTTCCATGAAGTTGTAACATTTCGCTGTGATATTCAGTGTAATTGTTCTAGTGCTGTTTCAACATAAAAGCACAATTATTACTGCTTATACTGCTATTATAATTCTGCAATGGACTGATGTCCCATCCTGACCTCACCAGATTAGGCTCCAGTGCACGGCGACCCTGAATTGGATTAGCGGTTACGGAAAATGAATGAATTAATGGACTACTATAATAATTCCATCAATTTTCCGAAACCGCTTATCCAAAACAGGGTGGTGGGGTGCTGGGGCAACTCAGCCGGCATAGGGCATAAGGCAGGGAACCCCAATCCATCACAGGGCCAGGACACACAGAGACACAGACAACCACGCACGTGAGGCCAATTTCACAGACTCCAATCCACCTAACTCTCAAGTCTTTGGAGAGTGGGAAGAAACTTGAGCACCCGGAAGAAACCCGTGCAAACACAGGGAGAGCTAACCGCTAAATCACCGTCGTTCCCACTATGATAATTATATAAGAAATTCTTATTGCTTATATGCATAGCACTGGTTTGTATTGACCCCTTATTCACTTGAACTGTCAACCTTATCTTTCTAAAACATTTTATCCGGCAAGGTTTTGTTAGTTGTTTAACTCAACAGAGAAGAGGGCCACAGAAATGTCTGATATGTTTTCTTATGGGTTTTCAGGCTTTGTGTAAAAACAGAACATATACAGAGAACCTTTTTAGGCAGTTAAATATGGAGGTTACATGAGTAGGGCTGACTTCATTACATCAAAGCACTGCGGGGGAACCATGGAAAATATTTCTCACCTTTAAATACTGTAGATTGTTTAAGCATTCTATTAAACACAGAGGGAACAGTATTGTAAGCATCTGTGTTTATTAACCACACACATTTTTTTCTCCCAAAAATATGCTAAATTATTTTTTCTTATATCCAATAACCAATTAAAACTGTGGCATGCACTTTATTTAAAAAATAAAGGAAAGTAAATACTTACTATTTTAAGGGACATAAAAAATTTACTGGAAAAAAAAAATTCAAATATTTCAAGCATGCCTTTGGATTATAAATCATTTTTGCATTTAATCGTTTAATCATTTATATAAGTTATATATATATAAAACATAGGTTAAGTTTGGAAAAGGTTGAGTGGCATATTTTTTCTATCCCCATTGGTTTTCAGTTGGTTTTACCTGCTAATAACAGATTATGAACTAACCTGTAAAAGGGGATGTTTTGTTGTTGTTTGAGGGCACCTGGCATGTGACCATGGGGAAAACCCCAGTAGTGGGTTTGTTATTTATGATTTGCAGGTGAGTTCAAGTTTTGACTTAACGGGTGCCAAAGCTATTCCCTGACATGTTCATCGCAAAGAGCCTGCAAGCACCCTCACCACCCTCGGCAAAAGACACATTTAGCGTGTCTAATGCGTTACATTAGAGATTGGTTGCTACAGTTTATTTTCATGCACGACTGCAATTCTTCACTTTGGCTCAATGTTGGAAACCAATGTGAACAATCGTATTTCCCAGCGGTGCTAACATTTGCACCCGAGCTGTTCGCATTACTGTATAATTACTTTTGAAACACTTATTTGTTAAAAAGGATAGCTGGCAGTCAGCTTGGTCTTATCTGCGTAAACAGACACACAGGTAACAAGGTAACACACGGGTCATTACTCTCGACAATGTCTCCACCACCCCAGCCTGGTCAGAGTTTTCTGGGCTGCAGCAGCTGTGCGTTTGTTGAGGCCTAGGACCAGAGATGCTGGGGAGGAGCCCAGACAATAGGGTTCTCGCCTTCAAAACTGCTTAACAAAATGTTCAGCAACATAAGGAAAACGAAAGCATAAGAACGAAAACAAAGCATACCTCTTTACTGAAAGCAAATGCTTTTTTAAATAAGCATAAAAAAGCATAATGAAATAAGAATGTGAGCTCAACAACTGAAGGAGAAAAAACAGCATGGATACTCGGCAGCAAATTCAGACAAGCCTCTTTGCTGAAACTCATTTAAAAAATATTTGCACAATGATTTCCCCTCACTCAGAGCAACTGTAAGTTAAAAAAGACTTGTTCATTTGAGGTGCGTAACATTACTGCAAGTGAGACACCAATGCACATTGCTTTTAGGCAAGGGGGTCCTTGGACAAAACACGCATCTGTCATTTATACTGTCTGTTTATGCTTGCCCATCAATCAAGAGAAAAGGTTTGTTATGAGTAGCTGAGAACTGTGAGCTGTAAGCCCAGGATCTGTGTAGTTTATAAAGCAGGGGGGCTGGGACTGACAATTCTGTCAGGAGTTTTTTTCATTGGCCCTGCAGGAGCAGAACAGTCCGCAATGGTGCCTTTTTTGAATTTGAAAAAAACGGTTTGAGCTGTTTTAACCGGGCACTCAGGGACTTTTTCTTGAAAAACACTCCAACAATTTAGCAACGGTGCTTCATATATAAATATCCAGCTGCCCATTGTGATTCTTTTCAAATAATTTGGCAAAAGGTAAACAATAATCTGGGAGTTAAATGTGAGGTAAGTGTTAGGTTTGTAGGTACAGGGCACTCGCCTGCACTTTTGGTTACTCCAAACCTATATAACAGGCTGAACAGAGGTTTAGTTTAACCTTTTTTATAACTTTGTAAAGGCCGAGGGATAGGGCTGTCTGGAACAGTTATAATAGGGACACAGTTTGGACACTAGAACCTTAACACCATCATTCAGAACACACATCACTGTTAAATATTCAGTAGGGGGCTGTTTGGAAATTGCAGCGCACCAGAACCTCAACACTATCATTCAGAACACACAGCACTGTTACACGTTTAGCCGGGGGAGGTTAGGAAATTGCAGGGATTGACTGAGTACCAGAACCTCCGCACCACCATTCAGAACCCACATCACAATTTAAACTGATGTTTAAATGTAGATAAGTTTAAAATTACAAGTCATCACAAGTCACTTCGGATTACTGTCCATCTGATATAAGGTACTTCTCAGGTGCCTTTGACAGTAATGAATGAATGAAGTTTGGTGGCCATGATGTGGTTACCTAGTTTACTCTCTAGGCCATGGTTGCATTCAGTCACGTAGGCCTATTTTACGCAAAGAATTGCTTTGCCTGTGTCAACGTCTCTCAAAGTTCTCTACAGCTTGAGTCCTTTCACCTAATTGTAATCACTTCAGGGAGAAAAGAAATGCAACGGTAATGAGTTTTAAATAAAGCGTAATGTGAGAAAAATTTAATTGGAATGAAAAGTCGTCCCGGTGAAACTCCTGGTATCAAGCTTCTAAGCATTGCGGTTCTGCTGCAGAGATGGCCCAAGCCAGCGTACATTCAGACAAGGCAGCCAGCTGTATTAGAGAGCTGGCCCATAGAGCTGTAATTTTTGGACGTGAATCCAGGCTTCGGCCTTAACAGGAAACGTGTGCTGCCTTGAATGTACACACATGACGTTTAACAAATAAGCACAATAGGACACTATCGACGCTTGTAGCCCTGAGCGGGGCAGGCTTGGCTTGCTTTTTACAAAGCACCATTCTGCCAAATGCCATAAAGGGGAGGAATGCGGCTTTCACAAGAACCGCGCTTGTTCCTCTCTCTTTATGTATTCATTCTTTTAGGTATAAGCGCGACTAAACGCTTCACAAGTTATGTTATGGACGCTTCTGCCAGGGCCTTAGTTACCACAGAGCGCTCCGCTCGGGAAGAAGTCCACCAGGATGTCTGCCTCAGAACACGACACGCAGCAGGTTTTTTCAGATGTAGGCTTCTGTTGCCCAAATCTGAATCACCGATCGCACCGCTCCCCAGAATCACTCCAGATCAGCTTGCGGTTCGATCCTGGGGTGAAAAAAATGTTTAACCACAGGAAGTACCTGACTCGCCAAAAAATGTTAAAATTCAAAAGCGATTTTCCATCATAGACTGGAGATACTGATGTAATGAACAAATAACCAGTGAGAAAAAACCCAGTGTAACCCACCACCAATATAACTTTTATTAAAGCCGTGGCATTCTTACATTTGCAGGCATTTTTACAGACCACATCTGTAGAGTCCATGGTTCAGATACCATTTAATATAGCATGACTCCACACCAAGCCCTCGCAGTTTAATACTCACAGAACCAACAAATGCATTTGCATGTCAGGCAGTTCTCAAGACAAATCTGTGGCTTAAACTTTTAGTTACAGTACTTTAATAGACGAATGTTGACACTTGCTATAAGATGCCGACCCCTTCCTGTCTCTGAACCCATAGCACAAGGAGGCAAACGTGATTATTATTATTATTATTATTATTATTATTATTATTATTATTATTATTATTATTATTATCACTTAGCAGATTAAGGCTTACAGCTGACACCTTTTCACATTCACCCAGATATTTACTGATGCTGTTTCTGATGTTGAACCCAGGGCACAGCGGCTGTGATGGGTTAATTTCACCTGTTGGTTTCTGAGGTACCACAGTACAAAAAGGTCAATACTGTACCATTTTGCGTGGATATGAACAGAAATACAGAAGGCAACCTTGTCCAATTTTACAACAGCAGTGCCTCTCAAATAGTTGGAGTTCCCTGGAGCATACTGCTCGGAAGCTGAGTAACCTTAATCACTATGCCACCTGATGGTGAGTGACAGCATTACATTTCGGTGGCTTTTTCCACGACTACATCCCCATGCTACACAACAACAAGTTTGTATACCGTGGGTTGTTAATTTGCATTATCTAAGGTGACATAATGCTGTGGCAAATTGTCTTCAATTACTTAAAAGAAGAAAAGAGTACAAAAGTTTGAGATGAAAAAGTAAATGACGGAATGGAGGGTGTTTGGGTTAGCCTGTTCTTTACATGTGGTATTGAGTCTAGCTCTTAGTGGAGTTTTACAAGCAGACTAATCTGGGAATTTAACATTAAGAACAAATTCTGGACTTTTTGGACCGCTCTTTCCATTTCACACAACCCTCTTCCACAAAAAATTGACCATATTATTTATAAATGAACAAAAAAACAAATAGGGCAGCGCTATGTGTTTAGTTGTTGGAATTTATTATTTTATTTACATTTGCAACCATGGAAATCCACAGTAAAAGATTGGTTGCCTGGTTACAAAGCATTGTGCAGCTGCAATGGCGGGATTGCGTATTGTCTCTGAAGGGAAGGCTTCAAGATGGATGAAAATGTGCGCTCGTCTCTCCACCCCCACCCCAATGCTTGCGTTTTCAAGTCCAAGTTAACGAACCCTAAGACTCACATAGCCCACCGAGTGAAACACACTTGAAGTTAATCTGCTTTCTGACACACTGTTGACTGGGAATGCAGAATTTGGTTTTCATCAGCAACTCAACACTGACTGCCGGAAACAAGAGGCCAAATCTCTCTAGTTCCAATAAGACCACTGTTGGCTGTCTCAGTCTGGGGTACGAGCCGTTCTTCACCGACACTTGAACATAATGCAGGTCGTGCCATGCCTGTAATGTTTGATTAGCATGTGACTCAAAGTGTTTTGACCTGATCCATTTTGCCTGAGGGCTGTCCCCACACGGAACGATTTTGATTGGGGCTCGCCACGTTGTCAGGCCGAGGGGGCGCGATGAAGCCAAGGACCCGTCACTAGGGAGAAAAACACCACGTTCAAGCTTCCCCACCCCGACACTTACGTGATTTTGGATCAAATTGGACTGATACCCATTCTGTGGTGCATCACTGCACCCCCACCCTCCCACCCCCCGGCTGGCCAGTCACCGCTCGTCTGAGACAAACACAGACATAGGCTGTGTCCTCTTTCTTTTCCTCACAACACGGTGAAGTCATACTCAGGTGGTCAGTCAAAGAAATCACGGCTCAACTTTGGTCTCTCCAGAGGATGAAGCAGAGAATGTTCATTCACTCCAAAGCCAGCTGCACATGTTTCTGTCCTGCGAGTATTACAATGGAAGGTGTTCAATAGGCGGATGTCTACATATTTCACCTTCTTTCAGAACGCACTCCACACATGCAAAACAACTGAAAGTTTTCAATTACTATAAATTCCCATGTTATGGCAGCAATTCTTCAAAATAATAATTCATTTCAGATTTTGTCCCTTTTCGAAGAAATTATCTGCCTGTGTGTTGGTGTGTCATACCATAAAATAAATTCAGCTGAACGTCCAGAAAAATTCCCTTTGGAGGATGTTAGGTGACTCCCAGCTCTTTGCGGAGGAGTTGGATGAGCAAGTCGTTTGCACTCTTTCACCAATTTAAACTCACACCAAATACTTCATTACGAATATTTAATAACGGAAAACATCAAGTTAGCCCAGACAGTGCAGCTCTCACTCCACAGTGTCTCCCACTTCATGAAACACAAAGATCTTTACTTATTTATTTATTTATTGGCTTGTATCGTCTGACATAAACACAGCTGTCTGTAATATAACCAAGCGCATTTATTGGCTGTATCTTAATTATTGCTTTGCCTTAGATTCAGCTGCCAAAGCCATTTATGTTTACAGAAATTCTGACTTTTTAGGGCAGCTGACAGATCGCTCAAATCCTGCACAGTTATTTAAAATGGCCTGGTACAATTAAAGCCCCACGGGTATTTCCGGCACTAGACAGTTACCGGCACAATTACGGCGGTGAAGCACGCGAGTTCAGTTGTGGCCACCTGTGAGGTCCAGAAGGTGAAGCACACGAGTTCAGTTGTGGCCATCTGTGAGGTCCAGAAGGTGAAGCACACAAGTTCAGTTGTGGCCATCTGTGAAGTCCAGAAGGTGAAGCACATGAGTTCAGTTGTGGCCATTTGTGAGGTCCAGAAGGTGAAGCACACGAGTTCAGTTGTGGCCATCTGTGAGGTCCAGAAGGTGAAGCACACGAGTTCAGTTGTGGCCATCTGTGAGGTCCAGAAGGTGAAGCACACGAGTTCAGTTGTGGCCACCTGTGAGGTCCAGAAGGTGAAGTTTAGCCCCTCTCGCCATTACAACTGGCCTCAGATCCGTCGTCGCATGGGACCATGGTAAACACAAAAACAGAGAGAAGGAAGGAGACACAGACAGTTACAGAATGGGGGGCGGTGGTGGGGGGAAAATAAGAAAATATGTTCTTCTGCCAAATACATAACATTCCACAGAACAGAAACAGTGTAAGAAGGACGTGCAATGTAGCATCTTCAAAATGATAAGTAGCTTTAAAATCATTAAAAAAAATAAATGTAAAAATAATTATTAATTATAATTATTAAAGTAATGTCCCTGTTATGGTACAGATCAATTCAAATGATATAATTTGTATCCATGGCTTATGGAAAATACATGAGAAAAAGCTCCACAAAGGCTGTTCTGTCTGAATAAAGGCAGCTGTAAGCTGTATTAGAGTACAGCATTATTGACAGGGACTATGGACTGCACAACCAGATCATACAGAAGCTCAAGGCATCCAAACATAGCATACTGCCTCAGGACCTCCATCCCACACTTCTTGGATATTGAAATATTACAAATAGTTTCTAAAGCTTATATAAAGGTTTGATTCATTTCTCTTGACAGGGGTGTCTATGGCTAAGTAATGTTGCATTCATGTCTATATGTTCATCAATGTATAACTGTCTGGGCGTTCTTTGACTGGATCTTTTCTGTGAAAATCCTTTTGGGCATCCATCGCTGCTGGAAACAAATTACTAAATCGCTTGGCTATGTGGGCAAGTGACATGGCATGGCTTTTTCCATGGGCGCCTAGGGCTGACACGGGTTCCAGCCTCTTTGAAAACAGATGCCCGCGTGGCATAGCTTATTAAGGATAATCCTGCTACAGCCATGATGCCACCTCCTAAAGACAGGGCTCCCTAGGTTCTAGCCTTTAGTGGGCTAAGCCGTGTCTCTTGGTGTGGAGGATGATGTGGGTGTGGGTTTGGTCGCAACTATGGTCGGGCCACCCAGGTTACAGATGCACATACACTCACACATAAGATGTTGAGAACCCCATGACCCCGAGGGCTTCATTCCTACAACAAGGAGATCTGTGATGAAAATCCCCCCCACCGACACAACCCTTCAGTCAAAGAGAACTGCCCCTCCTGTTAACGCTCGGCTGGCCCCCACCCTTGGAAGATGAGAGATGGAAGGCTGTTGCTGATTATCTCCATCCCAAATGAACATTTGCTACAACTGGGAGGAGGGAGGCAAGGAAAGTTATTTGTGCAAAAGCCTCCATTTCAGCAACTTTATTTACTTTATATGGATCGCAACAGCCCTGTATTTATTCCGACATTTTTAAACTCAGCATTTTTGCATAACATCTTGCGGCGCACAATGTAGCCATTCTTTCCAGGGAAGAAAAAAACATGTGCTCTTTGTAAACACAGAGAGAGAGAAAAGCGCAAAGATGCAGGTTTCATCAAACAGCCAACCAGGGCTTCTGAGAGCAGATGAATGGTCTCCCTCATCTGAACAACCCAAAGGGCCAATGGATTACCCACAGCATCACAAGAAAATGCACTTTGTGTATTTATCCATCCAACATAAAACAAAAGGTGGAGACAGGCGAGCGTGTAGCACTGCTACTCCTCCCTTGTGTTGGGGAGCTTGGAAAAATAGCACCGGAGGGCATCACAAATCTCAAAAGTAATGGGCGTCTTGGAAAAACACTTTGCAGCTCTTGCAAACTTTGAGTCTCCGCAAACTCGAGTTTTTGTTTATCTAATGGATTCTGATGAAGGTCGTGAGTAAATAACATTCCTGCGTTCCACTGGCCATCTGATTGAATTTAAACCTCCTCGAGCTAGTGTTTGTCTGTCTGAAGTAAGAAGCAGAGCAACAAACGACAAATCTCACTTTTGATCTGACTTGACGTTTACTTTTTTTGTTTTTGTTTTTGTTTGTTTGATGGGTGAACCAAGGGGCAAACAGCCGGAAGGTTGCAGGTTCAGATCCCAGAAGGGGACCAGTTTTGTGACCTTCAGAATAGTACTTAACATGCACCGTAATAGTGAATATTTATCTGCAAAAATCTTGAATCTACGTGGGTAACTTTCAGTTGCTAAGCAAATAAATAATAGCCACTGACAGCGGTATAGACAATCGACTCACAGACCTGTATGCCTGTATGACTGTATGACTGCGCCCCGTGACCAGCGTAATTGCAACCAAAACCCATTTTAATCCTCGCAAATATGGCTTGGTTGTGAATATTAAAGCCATACTGAAGTCAAGTTGGCAGGAAAGGCATCCGGCTTAACGAGCGTTTGATTGTGGCTTTGAAAGGAGCCGGTCAGTGTGAACTCGACTTGTTTGGGGCATAAATGAGATCGCTAATGAACACCACCCTGGGATTTCAAAAAAAAAAAAAAAAAAAAACCCGTAATCCCCCAACGAGTTTGTGTTTCCCATGTATTCCATTTTTCCATTGATGGTTGTAAAATATGTCAGGGGGCGTTCATCGCAGCAGCTCAGAGGCTGGTGTCATGACATTCACTGCCAACTTGGCTGGAGTTTGAATAACATGTTAGAGGAGCTTTGAGGAAAGCCAAGGGTGGGGGGGGGGGGCGCTTAAACAGCCACCCCAACACACACACACTTACTTTATTGGCTATACCCCCAAATAAAACCACGCTATGCCAATGAGTCATATGACATTGTCAATCACATGTTTATGTGGCCTCGACCCTCGCTGTGACCCCCTACGATTGCGTTGCAGTTGTTGTGAGTTCCAAGGGGACATTCGTTTTCTTTCATCCAGAGAGGGATTAAAAAGAAACGAGTGTTGACCCTGGTCAAACAAGCGCTGATTTCCTTCTTTTAACATTTTTTTACAAGATTTGTAATCACCAATCATTTTTTCCTCCCCAGTTTGGAATCAGCTAAATGCATCTCAACTCGTCACTATGACTCCCACTTCCACACGTGGGGAGGTTGAGAAAGTTCAACCAGTCACCTCCACTCCATGTGGCCTGCAAGCCACCTGTCTCTTTTCCCCACTACAGGCCAGACAACCCACACGAGAGGTTCAGCACCGACGGGAAGAGAGGCACGTCCCTCCTGACCGCACTGCCAGCCGGCAGGTGGCCGGGTAGTCAGTAGGAGACGCTCGTTAGCGACAAGCTAAGAAAAGCCATCCCAACCTGACATCCCCTAATGACATGAGCTGGATTTCATCGGGTGAATCCCAGCTCATAGTGTCCAGCCTGCATTCGCATTGGGGTACTTCCAAGGGCAAACATTGATTTCCTCTTCAGCTCTCTGTAACGTTCATCGCCCGAAGGGCGGAAACAAAATTGATCTGTTAATACTGGAGATTATCTCTCGAACATAGCCGGCGAAGAATAATGGAAAGACAATCTCTCTGAAAAGAATGAGGGCCTGGAGATGGGTTTAGTCTGAGAGTCCAGTTGTGTAAACCTGGGTTCTGGCATGCTTTAAATCACCGGGTACTGTATGAAAAGCGGAACATGGAGTGGAAGCACCACGCTGTATATGCTCGCGATTTGCCCTTACGCAGGAATTTGACTTCACTGTTTGTATCGTCACAGTTACTAGGCAATATACCCAAGAATATGCATTATACACGGTGGAACTACACTATTCCATGACCACTTACGGCAATAGAATGGAATTGAACAAAACTAAACAGAATAGACCAGAACAGAATACAATAATAGCTTTATTGTCCACAGGTAATGGAAATATTTCTTTGGTTTCACCCCAGAGTGACACAATTTGACTGAATCTCCTGGATAGAAGATTCAGTTGAGTGGAATGAAAGTTAAGGAGAAGATAAACTTATGGAAATTGTCCGGAGTTTCTATAATGGAGCACTCAATGTGTTGAGATTCAGTGCAGTATTAAAAAGACACGTTGTCCTGCTGCAGCTTAAAGCTTAAACCACTCATGGGGGACAAGAGGATCCTCCTCGTCACGGCGATCCTCTTCGTCATGGCGATGAGGTGGCACCCAGAAGGTGGCAAATGGCCCTAGATCATTCTGCTCATTCTGAATGGGCCCAAGGTCGCATGAAACATGTACAGTGAACAGGGCAAGGATGGGGGTGCAGGTAAATCTTGTTAGAAGTTATTCTTCTTACGATGTAACTGTAAGAACTTCGATTCTTAACTCCAGATGAGAGTGACAGCTAAGCTAGTAAATGATAACAATAAAATACAAGTGGATGGGGCTTTACTGGTCCAATCGTGAGCACCAGCAATCAGTAATTGGAGAGGAATGGGATCGTGCAGTGGATTACTTCATGATTTTTCTGCTCTCCAAATGAGACACTGTTACACACGCCAGCAAGAACTGTATCTGGATATGATTTGACTTGCAGGATAGATTTCCTTTTGCTTATTCTTTGTTTTTTTTTTGTTTTTTTGCCTTCTGGAGGGATCCGGTGTGGATTTTTTTTTATTTGACAAATTGTCTTTTGGTTCATCATAAATGAGGTCTATGATACATCGAGATCCGTGTCCTTTTATGCCAAAGGTTGCACTTGAGACAAATTCTTCCCTCCTTCTCACCTTGTTTCACCTCTAAAGAGAAGCATTGTCCTTTTCAGAACTCAACATTACCCCTTGTTGATTTTGTTGACATGTCACCGTTGACCCAGCGCATTGATAAAGAGCTCTGGGATACCCTCTGTGCTGAATAACAGGGGACGTTTCTGTGAAAAGAATAAACGATTCATGTGTCCAGTTCTAGTGTTGTAAAAAGTTCCTTTGAGAGTATTTAAATAAGTTTTTAAAGTTTCTTTATGGTTTGTAAATCACAACAAATCGTAATGGAAGGAGCTTCCAAGCTCAAATTCTCTGAAAACTGTGAGCCAAATTCAACATAATTGGGATAGCATTCTGACACACTGACAGTGCTAGAAAGAACCCCTGTCCCCCTATCCCCTGAGAGATGGGAAAGTTTAGCGAATGGCTGTGCGATTGACTGGGTGGAGGGGGTGTGGGATCAGAGGGGACTGCTGACGGCCAGGGCTTTTTGTTCCCACTAGTGCTGGCAGGATGCCTCCTGGGAACAGGAATAATGTACACCTCTGGTGTTGGGTAAGGGTAATGCCCAGGGGGCTGGACTAAAATCAGCTAAGTGTACTGGTCAGAGATGATGCTGGGCTGACTGGAACACGTGTGTGTGTGTGTGTGTGGATGCATTAGATGGTGTTGGGCAGACAGGAAAGCATGTGCGTGTGTGTGTGCGTGTGTGGATGCATTAGATGGTGTTGGGCAGACAGGAAAGGGTGTGCGTGTGTGCATGCATTAGAAGGTGTTGGGCAGACAGGAAAGCGTGTGTGTGTCTGTGTGTGTGCATGCATTAGATGGTGCTGGGCAGACAGGAAAGCGTGTGCGTGTGTGCGTGCATTAGAAGGTTCGAGAATTAGGAATGAGAATGATTATTATTCTATTACTGTATTATACCATGCCGTATTGTCGCAGCAATGTACACAAGCCAGAGGACCGGGTAAGATAATAATGGAGAATTCTGTCAGTGAGGCAAACTCGCCAGGTCCGGTCGTGGGATGATGACAGAACAAGCGGGGCTCTTTGGGCCGTGCAGACCGAACCAATGACCCATTTCCGCTCAGGTCTCTGTGCGTTTCGGCTCAGCGACGTGTGCGGCAATGAAACGGGGGGCCCAGCGCTGGTTACGTGACGACTGCTAGGGTCAGAGTAACAGGCAACTTCTAGAGAAAGAAAACGCAATGGCACAACATTTCAAGAGATTTAAAGAGGCAGCAGACTTTAAAAAATAACACTTACGGATACAAAATGTTTAAAAAAGAGAAGACTTGCAAATGGGACACATACACAGACGGGAGACTTAACAACAGGGGATATAAAACCAGGAAGGACAGAAGCCCATGAAATCTGTAAATGTGTGCGCCGTGTGAAAAGTGTTGGGCATGTATCACTGCCTCTTTTGAAAAACCCACGTGGGGCACAACCTTTGCCAGGAGGGAGACTGGTATTCGTGTGTATGTGTGCAGGCCTGTGTGCATATGTGTGTGTGCATGAGAGGGTCTGTGGGTGTACATGTATGTGTGAGCATGTGTGAATCTCCAGGCCAAGCCTCGTACAGGGGTGTGAAGCTGCTGAACCTCTTAGATTGGCTGCATGGGTTCTGTCGTCATTCCCTTAGTAAATAGTTTCTAGCCAATGACAGAGTTTCTCAAGAGACATGGCCATTGGTGACAATCCACATGGCTGCCTCGGAGTGCTGCTTGCTTACAGAAAAATATATAAATGAGTGAATAAGGTGCTTCAGCATGTAAAAGCTTGTAGTTTTGTCGTAGTGCTGACTGGTTTGAGATGAGTTCACAGGCAGACTTGCATGTTGTAGAAGCTGCCTCTTGTGGCGACATAGGGCCTGTGCAGAACGGCTGATCCCATGAGAAAGGCTGATCCCATGAGAAAGGCTGATCCCACGAGAAAGGGTGCTAAGAGCTAAGAGTAGTGCAGCATTAGCAAAAACCATCCACCGCGCTGATAACCAGAGGTGTGCACTTATCAGTCATTGACCCCTGCACATGTTAGAAGGCCATTAAAAGCACACCAGTGCCCACGCCCAAGCTTTTCAACATGGGTATTTCACTCAGTGCACTGGGTGCAAGAAAGTATTTGTGCCTGAGGGGAAAATAAATCTAAACATATTTACTCCCCCAGAGTGATGGCATTGACCCGGGGGGGGGTTGGTCTGGGAGGGGGCTTTTGTTTAGCAGGAAGTTAATATATTTGCAAATAACGCAGTGATTTGCGAATGCAAGCAGCAGCGAAATATGCCAGTGTTTGCTTGCATTGCTTATTAGACATAAAAGCCAAGCTCGCTCCCTCTCACATGCAAGTAAAGGCAAACACTTGGTTTATTGTGCCTTCCCCTTGGAGGCCCAGGAAGAGACTGATCACCCCGGAACAAGCCTGGGAGGTATTTGGACCACACATGCGGCAGTATTTAGTTTTGCACCGCTTTTAAATAGAATGCTGTTTGGCTTAGGCAAGGTCCCTGGTATCTTTGTTTAACAGTTTTTTGTGTGTGTGTGTATGTGTTGTTTGTTTTAACATGCTGAAGTGAACTTTCATTGGGCCCTGTCACGAAATATAATATTTGTACCCCATGTCAAACATCCACCCACCCACGCTGATGTCTTAGTCTTAACCCCTCCTCCCCCAACTTAGAACTCCAATTTACTGTAGGAATCTGCATCTGTCATCTTCTCTTCATAAGCGGCAGGGAGACAAGCATATTTATACACAGATAATGAATTAGTAAGTGTAGCTTTTTAATGAGACAGATTTAAATCTCATGCTTGGCAGGATACATAAAATAATCAAGTCCAGTGAAAATGTACTGTAATCTCGAGAGGAGTTAATCGTCTGGGAAGACAACGTATTTCTCTCAAGGGGTTAAACAGGAAATTTGACATCGGCTCTTTTGAATCTATTCGGACGCAGGCGGAGGAAACTACATGTAACTCTAATGCAGTCTCTTGTCTTTGAGTGTAACATAGTTGTCTTCTGAAAAAAAAAATCATAGTGATTAATAAATGCATGCCATCATACAAATGTGTGTCGTTAACTGCGGCACAGTGGAATGACATGTATTCCCGAAAGAAGAATGCTTTAAGCAAAATTCTGATTTCAACTAAATCTCCAATAAATATAAACTGTCAAGCTCATCTTGTGGATTTAATTTTGTGTTCCATAGCGTGCAATGCTTAAGTCAATTAAGAGAGCCACCATACTTAATGAATAGTGATCTGTCCCAGATCATGTTGCTGTTGGGGCCCTCTGACACGACTAGTCCAGCACATTTCTCATGGAAATTAAAGTTAAAATAACAATTATACCAAATAGTTTGAAGAGCCTTCCCTACCACGGTACTGGTTACCAGCGGTGATAGAATTAAGCATAGTAGCTACCAGCAGTAAAAGACAAACTGTGAAGCTGTCTGAGCTGCGAAATGAAGAGCGACCGAGGCAGTTGGCCAATGAGGAACTGAGCTGCAAGAAGCCTCTGAACCTGATTGGGACTTTGTCTCAGGTGGGACCGACAGGTGTTCTGCTCAAAACGATACATAAGTGCGACGAAAAGGGAATCTCTTCACAAGCATTTCTCTTAATGATGGTTGATGTAAATATCTTACGAACCAATTAACCCACTGTTTGCTATTTATCCTTACTTAAAGCTGGTTCATTGCATTAAGTGGTGTTGGTCTTTGAATCCATGGCTGTTCAACCTTAGTTTGGAGGGATAAAATGTCTGCTGGGAAACTTATGGCATAGCAGTGTGTGGGATGTGGTTTGCAGTGGAGACCACACATGTAGAGAGAGAGAGAGAGAGAGAGAGAGAGAGAGAGAGAGAGAGAGAGAGAGAGAGGGGGGGGGGG
>JAOYSI010000932.1:4800-12300 GCA_025775065.1 Hiodon alosoides
TATAGGGAGAAGAAGGCTAACACAGGTCACCCAGTTTACACTCCTACCTGTTCCTAACTGAGGATCCTATAGGGAGAGGAGGCTAACACAGGTCACCCAGTTTACACTCCTACCTGTTCCTAACTGAGGATCCTATAGGGAGAGGAGGCTGAGAAAGCAGAGCTGGCAGCCCAATTTGTGACTGCCCGTCACAGCCTGAGAGACGGTGTGTAGACACCCTGTGGAAATGAATGCTTCTGTGTTTATGTGGGAGGTGGAGTGTAAATTGCTGTGGGGATCCTGTCCTTCTATTTGGAAATATAGATGGGTTACATTATTAAAAGTTCTGCTACATTTAAATATGTTTGTTTTGCTTTAGCAACACACTTTTGGATATTTTTCAACATGCCAACATAGCGTATTTGGATTGAATACAATGTTATTGAATTGTCAGATGAGACACTTCCTCCGAGCAGGATTGCTGGGCTGATCTGCCTCACAGCTGAACCTTCCCCAGACCCCACCCCCTGGATTCCACTCTGCCAACCCCCCCACCAGCCATGACAGAAAGAGATGTGAGATTTGGGCTGCACTGCTCAGGAGAATCGGCGGACTCCCCTCACAGACTCGTCAGGCCCCGACTCACTCCTGTCACAGACTCCTCAGGCCCCGACTCACTCCCTGACTCACTCCCCTCACAGACTCCTCAGGCCCCGACTCACTCCCCTCACAGACTCCTCAGGCCCCGACTCACTCCCTGACTCACTCCCCTCACAGACTCCTCAGGCCCCGACTCACTCCCTGACTCACTCCTGTCACAGACTCCTCAGGCCCCGACTCACTCCCCTCACAGACTCATCAGGCCCCGACTAACTCCCTGAGTCACTTCCCCTCACAGACTCCTCACTCCTTGACTCACTCCCCTCACAGACTCCTCAGGCCCTGACTCACTCCTGTCACCGACTCCTCAGGCCCCGACTCACTCCCTGAGTCACTTCCCCTCACAGACTCCTCACTCCTTGACTCACTCCCCTCACAGACTCGTCAGGCCCCGACTCACTCCCTGACTCACTTCTGTCAGACTCCTCAGGCCCCGACTCACTCCCTGATTCACTCCTGTCACAGACTCCTCAGGCCCCGACTCACTCCCCTCAGACTCGTCAGGCCCCGATTCACTCCCTGACTCACTCCTGTCACAGACTCCTTAGGCCCCGACTCACTCCCTGAGTCACTTCCCTTCACAGACTCCTCACTCCATGACTCACTCCCTTCACAGACTCCTCAGGCCCCGACTCACTCCCCTCACAGACTCCTCAGGCCCCGACTCACTCCCCTCACAGACTCCTCAGGCCCCGACTCACTCCCTGACTCACTCCCCTCACAGACTCCTCAGGCCCCGACTCACTCCCTGACTCACTCCTGTCACAGACTCCTCAGGCCCCGACTCACTCCCCTCACAGACTCATCAGGCCCCGACTAACTCCCTGAGTCACTTCCCCTCACAGACTCCTCACTCCTTGACTCACTCCCCTCACAGACTCCTCAGGCCCTGACTCACTCCTGTCACCGACTCCTCAGGCCCCGACTCACTCCCTGAGTCACTTCCCTTCACAGACTCCTCACTCCCCTCACAGACTCGTCAGGCCCCGACTCACTCCCTGACTCACTTCTGTCACAGACTCCTCAGGCCCCGACTCACTCCCTGAGTCACTCCCTGACTCACTCGCTTCCCAGACTCCTCTGGCCCCAACGGTCACAACCCTGCATGCGTACCCTCTTCACTTTCTCACCATAACTGAATGAATGTTTAATTCAATAATGATACTAATAATTTCTCAGAACTGTCGCTAAGAAAGCTCAGACCCCAGTGGCCAGACGCCTGAGGAGAAAAAAGCCCAGGAGTGGTGTGTAAGCGGTGTCAGGTGCAGATGACGGCGCATGACACGGGCTTGTCAGCTATATGACCCGTTAGCTCTCCCTCCCTCCGGTGGTTTTTAATGGGATTTACGGCAGTGGAATTGTAGGTTGGCGTTTGCTTTGACAGCAGGACTCATTTCAAAGACGCATCATTTTACACAGCTGTTAAAAGTGCATGTAAAGGTCTCCCAGTCGCAGGCCATCAGCTGCTTCACCGCCCCCCACCAAAACGCGCTGGACAAAAAGGTCACCACGCTTCGTTCCGCTGCGCGGGGGAGACAGCTCCGACATCAGCCTGGCAATTAGAAGAATCGTCAGTTAGGAACAAAATGCTACCTGTCAGCCATCAGCCTTCACAACATCCACCAGCAGGAGGCATAGTGGTTTATGGCCTGGACACCGAGCCAAAACGTTGGCTGGTTTAAAACAGGGAGCTAATGTTGAGCCCATTCCAGAATGTTTTGCCCCGGGGAGTCCACACCAAGGTCAGAGGCAAGACACGCCCCTAGGTCTGACACAGCAAAGCCACGCCCCTAGGTCTTACACAGTAAAACAACGCCTCTAGGTCTTACACAGTAAAGCCACGCCCCTAGGTCTTACACAGTAAAACAACGCGTCTAGGTCTTACACAGTAAAGCCACGCCTCTAGGTCTTACACAGTAAAGCCATCAATCTAGGTCTTACACAGTAAAGCCACGCTTCTAGCTCTTACACAGTAAAGCCATCCCTCTAGGTCTTACACAGTAAAGCCACGCCCCTAGGTCTTACACAGTAAAGCAACACCTTGAGGTCTTACACAGTAAAGCCACGCCTCGAGGTCTCTAGGTCTCCTCTAGGTCCACACACTAATGATGTCATTTGTCACCATTACCTCCCATTACCTCCCGCCCCCACCCCCACCTAGTCCACGCGGCTGAGCTCCTCAGAGTTCTGAAACTCAAGGTCTTCGCATTGAGTGGCTAAAAGCGGCCCAACAACCCTGGAAGGGCGGGTTTACGGGTCGGATAGAATTAATTAGCGGATGAACTGATGGACGAGGGGCTGCAGAGCGGGGAGGATTTGTTTTTGCAACAGCTGGAAAATATGGACTTACAGAGTTAGGGCATTTGCCTTTTTCCGAAAACATCTGGCAGATCTTGTCATGCAAAAGTGATGAAATTAAAAAATAAATTAAATAAATTATTCTACACAAACTTGCACCCTGAATGAACTAAAGAGATAACTGTCCACACATCTCTGCTAAATGAATTCCGGTAGAAACGGACCAGGTGTTGCAAAACCAATGTAGATCTTGTGTTACGAAGCAAACACAAACCCTTATCTTCTAAACCCTGAATAATAGGAGCTGGAGATATGACTGAGATATTCAACTTCGGGAGACACTGTGACTACTTCTCTCGCCTCATATCCCGCACAAAATCCTGTCACCATGGTAAAAACGCAGTGAACCTAACACGCGTAAATATCCGGGGTGATCCGTCTTCAATGCGAGCGGCCATTCGCTACAGGGGGGTATTGTGGCCACTAGCACTGAAAACTCAAACAGATACCGTAACAGTAAACCCAACATCGGCATCTCCTGACTGACAGAGTCCAGCCCGTGTTTTTTTGCAAATTGAATCTGGGAAAAAACGTCCGGGTGTTGACGGCTTGCCCCTGATCACCGCTTCCTACTAGGTCGGCAGCAGGCAGACAGTGCCGTTGAGAGGGGACGGGCGACGCCGAACCTGCAGTACCCTGCAGAGCGTAAAAGAGACGGCTGATTCCCAATTTTAAATAAATAAAGAAAAACCTTCCCCAGCACCCTACTTCCTCAACACACCCACTTCCCCAACACCCCACAACACTCCCTGTAGGAAAGTCTGTTTGTTGTGGCTTAATCGGACGAAACCGCGACTGCCCAACACATCAGGAGCCACAGATGACAGGCAGCCTGGCCTTTTATTCCCCTTCCAGGTTTTTTTGCGATGAGCATTAAACAAAATCAAAACGCACAAAAGGAGGACCACTCTCTCCGACTGTTTTCTGTGGTTGAAGCAAGTTTCAATCTACATTTACCCTCAAAAAAGTCCCAAGGTTACTAATCTGCTCCCTCCACTTATTTTTATTTGCGACTTGCAGGGCTCTATGAAGGCCAGGGACTCTCATTTCCGTCGTGATATTCGTGGCCCTGCGTACAGCCATTGCCCTTCCAGTGAGACGCAGAGGCCCAGATTTGCTTTCGGCTCCTACAGATGGCACGGGAACACTCGCTCGGAGCGGGTTCTGGAAGCGCGACAGCGAGCGGCGCACCGGAATGCCAGCCTTCCGCCAAAGCGCACGCTCACTGGTGCCCGGCCAGCCCCGTGCCAGCACCATCCGGCACAGGAGATGCTTGCCCGGCTCTGAGCCGGCTTCAGCATAGACTCACATGCAATCCGCTCTCTTCGTCTATGTGGAGATAATCCAATGTGCACAAGACCAGGAGAGATATCAAGTCACTTTAGGGCAGGACTGAAGAGAGGCGGAAGGCACGCATTTTCAATTACAATTACATCACTCCACTCTGCAGCATAGCTCACAGTCACTAAGGAACTGCAATTTACTTTACAGCTCCGCCGTCAGAGCCAATCTGGTGAGCAACTTGTGATTGGCTGACAGGTCTGGCCCCGCAGAGTTGATTGGCTGCAGTGGATGTCTGCTTCAGCTCCTGGCGCGGCTGTCCGGACAAGAGTGCCCAGGCTTCTGGTTCTACCTAGCACCAGGAGAGGGTCAATGCCTCCTTGGGTGTCCAGGAGGCCACAAAATGTAGCTGCAGAAGGCCCTCTGGCGCCAGAATAACGGCCTTAGTTGGTAAGCTTGCTGCTGGGGGTTTGGAGGTGGGAGGATCTTTCCCTGGCATTGCTCTGGGCGTAGCACTTAACGCATGTGGAAAAACAAACAATCCAGCGCTGGTTTTGTGAGCGCCGCTGCCCGAGCATGGGATCACTTTAATCCAGCAGGAGTTTGGGAACGAAGAAGCCTCCCAGGTCGGGAGCAGGGGCCTCAAAATTAGTGTCGCCAGAGGCTTCGGCCGAGACAATCGGCGTTAGCCCGCTTGCGCCTGGTGCCGCCATATGTCCCCTGGTAACGGGCCGCTTGCCCAGTGCGGCAGTCGGAGCCAGGCATGGGGCAGCTGTTGGGGTCACTGTGAGTCACGCCGGACAGAATGAGGTCATCGACCGGGAGGGAAGCCAGACAAAACAAACAAACAAACAAACGGGTAAACCCCGCCCAGGTAGGAAGCTACGGCTACAGAGTCAACCTCGGAGAGGTACGCAGGACGCGGTCACATCACTCGGTTCCTGACAAGCAACTCCCTGGCCCTAATCTGGCTCTGGGTATCATGCTACCAGCACAGCAGACTCCGGGGTTGACCCGGCCCGCGTTTTGGGCCGATGTGTCGAGGTGATGGGGCCACAACGTCTTATCAGGACCCCCGCGTTCCTTATTCACGGATGCCTTCTTAACTGGGCTGCCACCTAAATGAGTTTGTCATGCTTGATAGATGCTCAGGAGAACCAGGCAGAAAACACAGAAAGGTCCCCCTCTCTCTTTCTCATGCTACCATGGTCCACAGGTCCAGGGGAGATCAGAATTCCACACACAGACACAGCGCAGTGGTCACAGGCTGGACCATCCATGCTGGATAAGTGAATGGATTTCCGACTACTGCGTTACAAGGGGTGTAAGTATTGGCTAAATGATAGCTGCACACATTTAATTTTGCTCTGGGGAAGAGGGCTATGTGCAGAGACTGTGAGCATCGATCTGCCATTCGTGTGGCCATGCTAAAGTCAAAGGTGTTAGCGCTGTAATGTCTATCCTCAACACGGCTCTGTGTCTGAGCAGGATGGGGCTCAGACACCCATTCCAGGCATTAAGTGCGACCGGATAAGACACATAGACAGAGGGGGGTGGGAGCCATTGCCGAGGTTCCCTCCATGTACATGAGCTGGCTTACCTCCACCGGTAAGAGCAGGCGATGTAGAGAAGGCACGTGTCCCCTCCACCGGTAAGAACAGGCGATGTAGAGAAGGCACGTGTCCCCTCCACCAGTAAGAACAGGCGATGTAGAGAAGGCACGTATCCCCTCCACCAGTAAGAGCAGGCGATGTAGAGAAGGCATGTGTGCCCTCCACCGGTAAGAGCAGGCGATGTAGAGAAGGCACGCGTCCCCTCCACCAGTAAGAACAGGCGATGTAGAGAAGGCATTAAACCAGCACAGCAACTTTTTTTCGGCTCCATATGAAACCAGCACACACACAAACACAGGCGCAGACACACACAAGTAGATGCAGACACACACACGCAGACACACACACACTATCGTCCAGACAGAGGACTGCACTATAATATCAGCACTGTAATAAATGCACACTCAATCACCGACAAAATGGCACATCTCCGAAATAGTTTTTAATTGTCTCCAGTGACGCATTACAGCATAGAAAAGCGTCCGGCCCTTCGGCAGACAAACCACTGGCGGTAATTATACCGTCTGGGGGAGGCCGGCACAGGCCCGACAGAATGATGTATAGTTGACGAGGATGTGGCGGGGGCTGTCTAATTACACCAGGAGAGACCCGGCTCCAGAGACAGGGGGAAGCACTCTTCAGGTCCCCACTGTGTGAGTCAGGTGCGTCTCCCTCCCCCATCGCCCATCGCCAATCATCAATCACCTGTTGCCCATCACCATTCGCCCATCACCCGTCGCCCATCACCAATCACCCGTCGCCCATCGTCCATCACCAATCACCCGTCGCCCATCGTCCATCACCAATCACCAGTCGCCCATCGCCAATCACCAGTCGCCCATCGCCAATCACCAGTCGCCCATCGGCAATCACCTGTCGCCCATCGCCAATCACCTGTCGCCCATCGCCAATCACCTGTCGCCCATCGCTCATCATCCATCGCCCATCACCAATCACCCGTCGCCCATCTGGTGTAGATTTCTCCGGTCTTAAAAAGCTTGCAAGTTCAGGGCATCGGCTTAATACCTAAATAAAAAAATAAGGACAAAACTTTCTTTAGAGATACTCACAACCGTGAGACTCCCCTAACAACAGGTACAAACTTAACACCTGCTGTTGGGGCCTCTAGAAACACCTGACTGTCACTGTGTTCTCCACAAGCGACAGCAGTACCGTCTCCATGGAGACCGACGGCGGCACGCACCACGCTGGTCTTCTCCATCTGCCAAAGGAGCCCCGGGCAGCATTTCACACAGAGCATTCTGGGTCTGGGATCTGGGGAACTTACGCAGAGCCACTTGGAGCTTATAGTAGGGAGCGGGCGGGATCTGTTGAGATGATGACCAGAGGATATCATCACCTCCACAATAGCCTTTGCAATGACCATAAACCATGTATAAATATATATATGAATATATATAATGGTGTATAAACATGTGTGAAGTCCCGGGGGGTGGTCTGAATATGTAAAAGAGTGCACATTTTATGGTCATGTAAAAGAGTGCACGTTTTTTAAATCAGAGCCCAACCAGGTTTAGGTTCCCAAGCAGCAACCCCTATGGCTCCACCAGGGAGGTGGTGGTCGCACCGAGGGGTCCTACACCCGTTT